>JAUMGZ010161737.1:0-16180 GCA_032359645.1 Pododesmus macrochisma
ACAGGAAGAGAAGCGGCGACAGGAACGGGAAATGAAAGTAATAGAGATAATTCAGAAAGAAGGATGAGCCCATGCAATGGCGTTTCCTTCACTCTTATCGAACTTTACATGGGGATCTTTATCGTGCCAGGGGGTAAAAAATCCATGTACATGGGACTGCCAGCTTAGCGTCCCCTCCGAAGGACGTGCCGATCTTTGTCTGGTCTCTAGGATATATTTTAAGATGTATAAATATTAATACTGAATATATATTATATACTGGGAAACCAATTATAGGAACAATTAAATTTACGTTTATGTACTAAAGATAATCTTATAAATTCGAAATGTGTAAGTATGTTTTCAGCTTGTATATGTTTTAATGATCTTATAATTATTGGCGACTGCTTTGTGTGCAAACAACACATAACTGTATTTGATTACTGTTTCCCTTTTGTCATTCTTGAATCGTTGTTTAATCACAGATGTTTTGTGTAAACGCTTTTGTTTGACCTATGGTGTTAACTATGTCAATCTTACTAATTAGCACTGTAGAACATTAAAATCTTGATGGAACTTTTCAATTTTAACTAAAGGACATTTTATGGAAGCTGCATCGTGCAATGAGGTTGATGGTTACAAAGGACAAACAACTACTCTGAGATCTCCTGAATTCTCAGTATCCAAAGATAATCCCACATCTGTTAAATTTCATTTCAAGCTTCTTGGCAAAGATGTCGGCAAATTGAGAGCTGCAGTTTGGTACAAGGTAAACAATAAATAATTTCACAATAATTGTCAATATTGTCTTGCTAGAATACATTATTTTAATAGAAATCGGAAAAGTTAATGAATGTGAATTACCAAACAAACGACAACTAATCTAAAAAGAACACTACAAAACTTCATCCACTAGGGTCCTTATTGTACAACAGAGTTCATATGTCACAATTTGCATGTAAATACAAAGGGAAATAACTCTGGCGCGATTACCGTTATAGCTTGCGTTTAATCAACAGTTGCAGTGTTATATAATAAATCACATAAATATAAATTTAAATAATTATTATTTCAAACACAGTTCAAACAAATTCAGAATAGCTTGTCTGAAATTGTAATTTGTTTTAATAACGTCGTCTACTCTGAGGAAGTGTGGGATATCACTTATCAAAAAAGGAAAAAAAGAGAGAACACATAAGACGTTAACAGATCGTTGTTATGATGACCTGAAACGTCATATTTGTGGATATATAAGTACAGACATAACATCGTCTAGACAATGGAACAATAGAGATGTCACAATAGAATACACATATTGAACTCTATCGCAAAATACAAAACTTAAACTTTGGAATTAGGTCCGGACTTTTTGACACGTCTTGTGAACACAAATTGGTTTATTGATGTTTTCGATTTGAGTATGAATAAACATTTGTTTAATGTTAGGCTACAGAAAGTGTTATGGAGCTCTTTACTATTGAGGATGACCAAGGTGACGAGTGGATTTCTGTATGTAAGAATCTTCCAACTTTCACAACAATCGTTGCTTTGGAATTCACATCGACTCATGGAGATGGATGTGATGGACATATTATCCTGGACGACGTGGAGATAAAAAATGGTCAATGTGAAAGTAAGTGCCAATATCAATGCGGATATAATACATGTACTAAATATGATAGTTGAACAGTTATAAATGAGTACAATGTTCTAACTAAATGCGAAAACAGCATCGCAATTAAAAAAAAAAAGAACCATGCCTTATTTGTATCGAGGTTAATCTGACACTGAATTTTTAATATCTAACAGGATACAACGTTAATCGTCTTTTATTTCAAACTATTAAAACATTTATTATGTAGTTAATTTGATTCAGCATTGATTATTATTTTTTATACTAGTGGTAGTATTCAGATAAATAATTTTGAAATAAATGTGCTATGACTGCAGTTGATAATGTTCTTATTCTGTTATAGCACCGTTAGTAATGGTTGATGGATGTTCCTTTAAAGACCACTACCTGTGTCAATTCAACGTTGTTCCATTAAAGAAGAACGAGAATGATTTTACGTGGAGACGAGTTCTTGGCAATCTTCCAGTTAACTCTCTCAATCCTAATAAACCAAAATATGATGGCACTGGAGACCTAAAAGGTCAGATATTGCCTGCTTCTTTACATATGAAAGCTGGCAGTTATAAAAAAAAGTCGAGTAGACCAGATACTCTCAATATTAAATTAATATTTAATTTAAAAATACTAATAATACGTAGGGAATGAAATAGTACGTTAAAGTTTGATATGATTTGAATAGCATGACATATTTGTATCACTTTTAGTTTCAACAGTATTTCATTTACAAGTTATACATATACACAACAACGAAAATAACTAGATGGATCAAAAATCTTTGTTATTGCAATGAACATAATGATTCGTCTTCTTTATCGTAAGATTTATTTTAATGAGATGTTGATCCAACGTTCAAACGTAGAGAAACACGTGTCTACATAGAGAGAAGAGGGGAGGGGTAAATGAAGGTTGTTATTAGTTGTCATATACTATGCTCGGATGATGTATATGAACATGTTTGGTACATGCAGATGTCATACTTTCACAAAGCAGATTTATAGCAAGTAGTATTGTTTCTTTAGAGTTATGGACAGTTTTATACTATACTTTCCTGTATTCTAAATTGTTGTGTTTGGTGGATATGTTGACTCTTTCTTTATTGTAAGTCCATCAGTCCGCCCGTCTGTCTTGAGATAATGCTAGTTCTAAACTCTATTCTTTTCCTTTGCCGATGAAGACTGGTTTGTCCGAAATACGTGTCCAGAGGAATACGTTATAAAAATCCTATTTTGACTGCGCGCACATCCAAAATGTTGTCAAAGCAATGTTATTTTATTGTTTGGGTGTGTTTTGTGCTCATTACCATCGTGATTTTTAATCCTCCACCATTGGATTTGTAGCTTTGATATTCCTAGTCTTGGCTATTCAAAATTCACAGATTAATGTTCTTTAAAGCTTACACTAATGGGGGTTACTTCGGTGCTAGACTAAGAATTTTGGACGAATTTGTCTCACAAAAGAGTATTGTTTTTTTCCTCTTATATATGCTATATTTATTGGTGGCATGTTTCAGCTTGCAATCTAGTATCCTTAAGACAATTATTATGTTGGATCAAGGTACAAAGCAATAACAAAAACAATATAGCATGCAAAAGAACAAAGGAAACAAAGTGATATTTGAAATTGTGAAGACATTGGATTAATTAATCTCTTTGATCGACAGGGCTTGGAAGACTATGGTTGAAATGGTTCATGGATAACTAGTCTTGGGGGTTGTTGTGAGATCAATGTTTTTCATTTTATTCTGGTGCTGAATTGTTTGATGCGGCTATTGTTGGCTTGTCAATTTCTCTCGTTCTGTTGATTGCAACACCCTGCTAATTTTACATTTTGATATAGTTTCAGCGAACTAATTTTTAACAGTTCAGGAGTAAGTGGTTTCATATCTAATTATGTTTGTATATTATGTTAATAAATCGAAAGTGTTACGTGTAGTTGTATGGGTATACGTTTAAATATCTAATGTTTCATGTTTATTTAAGTTGGTTTGATATATTAAAATTGTTCATGTACATTTAAATTGGTGAAATGTGTTTAGATACTTTGTATCTAAGGCAAAATGTATAGCTTAATGGGTATTATAATATGTTTACATAGGGGAAAATGTGGTGAAAATGTATTGAACATTTGTTTACTCATTTCTATGAACTTATAGAATTGAAAAAATCATGATTTTCGTATGTTTGTAAAACTCATATTAGATTTTAAGTTGAATAAATATTTTGTTTGCACAATTAAATATAATAAAACAATGACACTTACCAGTTGTGATTAATTATTGATGATGCATTAAGATGTAGCCTGCTTTTGGTTATCTTTAAAATTTCACTCTCTAAATTTTACATTTCAATATTGTCGATACATCTCAAGTTTGAACTGAGTTAATAGCAAAGACAAAAGGCGTTGCCTCCGTTTTACCAAATATGAATGGTCAGCTTATAAACATAAGCCGAAATGGACAAATATAAAATATGGTTTGTGTGGAAGCAATTGTCGTTCTCCGAAGGCTTTATACAAAATTAATGTTTCTGTTTACCATTGAATATTTAGGACATATTGACATGCTGTCCTTAATTTACAAAAATTATAGCATTTCGAGTTTCTTATAATTGGTTCATGATACATTTTTGAAGTAAATCAATTCAAGGTAACTACCATTATCACGAATAAAGAGGAGATCTGGAATTTTTTCAAAACAATTGTCACATAAAGTTGTAAGAAATGAAAAATTCTATAAAATCGTCCTTAATAAAATAAACTTTTTTTAGGGACGCATTTTTATTATAACGTTATGTTAATGCAAATATACACATTCTAAAATGTGTAATATATTATAATTTAAAGAATAGCTTAAATACATACTTGGTTTCTTTCCCCTATTATTATTAGTATTATTATTATTATCGTAATTGTTATTTTCAGGTCAATTTATGTTTGCGAGTGGAAATGATGGAAACAATGGCGACCAAACGAGCTTAGCATTTGAGTCTTTATCAACAATGGCGATGACAAACCCTGCTCTGTATTATGATCTGAATTACTATGGTGCTACAACTGATGAGTTGACTATAACTGCTAAGCTTCAGGAGAATGATACGCGATTCGTAGTTGTATCCTCAATTAACGACGGGAGATGGAGAAGAGATTGTATGCCGTTAACACCTTCTTCTAATACCGAAATCACATTTACAGCTAAAAGGGGAAGTGATGCGTATACGTCTTTTGCCATTGACAATATAAAGATAATGGATGGAGGCTGTTATCGTAAGTTTAAAAAATTGTTAGTATGGTGTTTGATTAAAAACATGATAAGTGGAATCACAAGAACAAAATGCATTGACAAACAACAACTGTATCAAACAATGCAGCGCCATACAAAGCTTAAAAATGACGTCACAACAATCCTCGAGAATAGTTATTCATGCGGGATGATTTAGAACGGTCATCCAACAGAAGTCGGGGTGGTGCGATTGAACCTGTTAAGGAGGCATCAACCTGCATGACACAAAAAGTCATTAGTATAAACATCCATTTAAAGAACTAATTAATACACTTCATGACTCTATTATGTATTTTAGCAATTGACAATTCACATCAATACTTAAACTAAACGTGAACAAAGTGTCTATATACATGTTTCTTTAGATAAATCAAGTGTAATTTCTCAGGCAATATATCAAATATTACTATTTTAATCTACAATAAAAACTTAAGTTTAAATATAACAATGTATCATAGTAATTGCAATGATTTTTGAATTTATGCACTCACATTTATCATAAGAATTACATCTCTTTGCAGAAATAAATGCCACATGCAATTTTGATGATGATGCAATGTGCGGTTACATGACAGAATCAGATGTACCATGGTCACGGAAGCACTTTGATGACCACGATACCTATGGTATGTTATAATATCTAATATGTTTTTTCTTTTATGGGTGTTTCTGTAGAATGTTATTGTTGTTGCTAAGCTTCGATTTAATGTTGAAGAGTTTTTAAAATATCACATGATTGTGCTCTGCTAGTTAAGTGGGTATTTTGTTTCCTGGTTTTTTGTTTTAGCAATTTTCGATAGAAAAAGTCAAATGAAAGTAGTAAAGTAGAAAATACATGTACGAAAAGCCAAAAGAAATTCTAAAGCCGTAAGTCCATGGGCATGGACACGTAAAGGAAAACTCTATGAAAAGAATATTAGCGAGAGAATAACAGAAAAATTGTGGTCAATTATTACAGAACGTCCGGGATGATTAGGAAAATAAATATGACCAAAGAAAATACAACGTTATCTTAAATATTGTTATATTACAGGAACTGAAACATTCATGTACAGTGAAAAAGGAAATTTTAAAACAAAAATGATATCACCTCCTGTAGAAATCGATGGAGAATCTTGTATTCGATTTGACTTCTTCTTGGAGATCCATTATAGTGAGAACCCTGATAAGTCGGACAATAACCTATCAATGCAAGTAGTCCATTCCAATGGTAGTGTTGAAGACGATGTATGGTTGATGGCTGTACAACCAACCAACGGCTGGAATGTAGGGCAGTTATCGTTGGATTATGGTTCAGCTCAGAACATTCGCCTGTCAATAGTAAAATCTCCTTCCATCCATTCTATCCGAGCAGGCATAGACAATGTAACAGTGTCTAAAGGACCATGTTCACAATTGGGTATATTTTAATTTCTCTTGTAAATTATATTTTTATTATAAAGATTTGATGAGTGATTTTTCACCTTATGTATATATATCATTTGTGTGACATCACTACACCGAATCAGTGATAACACATTAAATAATTAAAATGATAACAAGTATATTTCATGAAAAATGACACATCAATGAAATGAAAAGAAATAGCATTAAAGTACAAACACAAGTGGAAAACTAAATTGTTATTTTGTGTAAAGGCTGTTTTTCGAAAGAAGCAAACAAAACATAGTTATTAAGGATAATTTGATGGAAAATATAAAAAAGGCCTATCGGGCCTTTACGTCCTTCTGCTTAAAATAGGTCTATGAAGAAATTGTTGGCATTTAAACATTGTTGACCCCAGGGTCGGGTCATGCCTTCAACGCACTTGGTTCGATCTCCATGCCCTCAAGTAACTACTTACCAAAGTATGAAGCTCTAGGCTTTCTAGTTTATTAGAAAAGGATTTTTTTTAAATTTGGTCAAATTTCACCCCATCCCCCTATTCAGGACACCCTGAGGCTGAGTCCCTTTATTTGAACAAATCGGAAACCCCTTACCCTAGGGATACTCCTTTAAATGTTTGGATAAAGTTTGTCTAGTGGTTTTTGAGAAGAGGTCGAAATGTGGAAAAATAACAACGGACGACTACGGACAGGATTTGATTGAGAAAAGTGGTTCAGAAGGACCAAAAAGCAATCTTTGTCAAGTATGGTATGTTAAACAGTATAATAGTTCATCATTAGTTATCATTGTTCACAGCGGAATTTATATCAAATATGTTTCACCTCTGGACACATTCTTCTTCTTTAGGGCTTTCAAATGTCCATTTAAAAAGTCATTTTTAAGAAAAAACAGATTTCATAATTGGAACATATTTTTAATATCATTTCTCTCTTACAACTGGATTTACTTACTTTAAATTTAAGCCATACATTCCTTTAATAAGCAAATATGACTTTTGAATATCTAAGTTTATTTTTTCTTAAAGGTATCTTCTCTCTTGATAAAGATTTCGTAAATGAAGCCGACATTGTAGTCAAATACTATTTAGAGCATGTAGATGTCTAAATTTGATTAAAAACAACCTTATTTTGATGGAAGATTTATTCGGGGTATGAAGATGTGCCTATTCATTGTCTTAAGTTAATTTCCACAAAATAAATGTTTCTAAAAACCCTTTATCATAAGAGGGTCTACAAAAATATCTTACTAATGATTGATGAGACTTTTTTTTTCTTTTTCTAATAGGACTTTTAGATTGATATGCCATTTTAAGTATTTCACACTTAGATGGTTCCTATTGAAAACACCAATATTTCGAGGAGCAGTAGGGAAAATGTAGAACATGTTGTAACATCAATTATGATTTATCGTTACGTGGTATTTGCACAAAATGCAATTATACAATAGAAACTGAAACAGGATAGAACATATTGAAAAAATATAGAATATATGTTTTGAAATAATTTTGAAATTAAGACGTCTACAATTCAAAATGATACCACATATATTAAAAGTTTTACCGAAAATGGTTAACTATGGCATGCAATCAGAAAAATATTGAAAAAAAAATTGAAAAGTATAGCACATATATTAAAATTTTGCATATATATTGACAAATTGTTGCGAATTTTGTGAACATTATTGATAAGTATTGCATGAACAAAATATTGAACCCAGCAGTGATTAGCATTATAAAAGTCATTGAACTTTCCAACTCGCCATAGCCAAGATGATAGACATAATTAAACATAAAAGTGTAAGATCTGGCTAGCACAGACAATGTTCTAAACAATAATTGACAAACCAGAGGAAAACAGTAATATAAACAAAAAAATTATACATGTGTATCAGGCATAAAGGATCTATAGGAACTTTTATTAAAAAATAAACTAGAAGCGAAAACATATGTCATTGACTGAGTAAGCGTTTCCTTTTACACATGTGTCATACGATGTAAAGTTGTCGCACCTATTCGGTATATGATAGCCTTCTGAAAATTCTAATTTCGTTATTTATTCACGTATATTGGGCAATTGTATTTAAAAAAAAACACTCATTCAACTTTTTTACAGGTTGCAATGCAGATGAATTTGTATGTAATAACTTCTGCATTCGTGACGAGTACGTATGTGACAAAAAAGAACTTTGTTTCAATGGCGAAGACGAGAAAGACTGTGGTAAGTTTAAATCCAATACCAAAAACCAGTCAATATTGAAAAGGTTTTTATTATTATGATATATTATGATAATTTCACTTATTTCAAATCGGTGCATAAAGAAAAAATATGTATGCAAAGAAATGTATTATATTTTTCTAGGTAAAAACCATTGTTTTATACGGTTTACCATAATTATGTAAAGCATTAAAATATTCATAAAGTGACACACCAAGCTGTTTAACAACATTATGTTTGGTGACCAATTTCTATGCGATTTCTCTTGAACATTTATCATTACAATACACCGTTAGTGATTTTTGTGTATAAATAATCCAATAATTATAGCAACTAAGTTAAGTCCATTTGGACCGACCATCCAAGATTACACATAGAAAACCAACCTGTCGTTTGCGTCATAAACATTTTACGTACTTGACTCTTCGAATACTACCGACCTAACACCAAAAGAGAGTTAGACCGGAGGTTTCGATATTAATACTGGTTCGTGCAGCTCCTTTTTACACATAATCTTAATTTTGTTCAAGGCCAATCACTAGTACAAGGGTTAGATATAAGCTGCAAGATTCAATTAACATATCCAAAACATAACTTCTTTTTACATGTGCCAAAACGTCTTTTTGAAGAAGCTTTTGTTTGAG
Organism: Pododesmus macrochisma; assembly: GCA_032359645.1. NCBI lineage: Eukaryota > Metazoa > Mollusca > Bivalvia > Pectinida > Anomiidae > Pododesmus > Pododesmus macrochisma. The sequence continues at coordinate 9,133 of JAUMGZ010161737.1, forward strand.
TGTCATTAACCGTTGTTCTGTTGATCCTATTTCTTATTTGAGTGTTCTGAAGGCGTGTTTATTTCAAAGAACCTTTTTCTGCCCGGTTCCATTTTAGCTTCCCAACCTATATATCTATTTTATGGTCCTGTTCATTACAAACCCATTTATATGTGTATGTCTGTTGATAACGGCGGTATCTAGCTGATCTTTAACGAGCTTTTCTTATAACTTAAATGATTTGGTTTTGACCGTTGATTACAGTTAATTTAGAGCTTGGTTGCTTGGTTTACACAACGATAGTACACCACATGAAGATGTGCACGAAGAAAGAATTTTCCGTTTTGTCGACTTCAAGGGGGGATCATTAGATTTTAACATATTGGCTCCATGATTCTCGTAAGGGCAACCCCTCCAACACCGTTAAATGAATTTCAATCAAACTTCGCACAATGATAGTATACCCCATGTGCACGAAGGAAAATCTTTTCGTTCCAACGTTTTCAAGGTATAATTGATGTCAAAGTCATAGAATGCATAACTTGGCCGAAGCAGGGGTATTATTTAGCCATCCTGGTGACAGCTCAAGATCAATTTGTTTAACCCAAGATGGCGGTCATTGCCTTCTTGGCGGTGGCTCTGTTCGACATGCAGAGCTCTAGATTTCAGTGGCCTTTCTCTATTTGCGAATTTCTGGTGTTATTGTTTGTGTGTAAATGTCATTTGTTCTGGTGAATTTTTTTTTCTTCAAAATTGTTCTTTGGAACTGCAAATTCCCCATCTTTTAGATATTTTAGTTTTGACCTATGGGCCAATGATAAGGAGAGAAATTGAACCTATTTTATTGTGGCTGAGTTTTCTTAATGGGAATAAAATGGTTTTTTTTTTATCTTTCCCCTTTGGCTTCTTGCTTTGATTTATCGGGGTCTATTCTAAACTAATTGTCCCATTCGTTTTCGTTGGTGACGGTTGATTCGAAGTTTGGCTTTGGGTCAACAGCGAGATCCTTTCACCAAATAAGTTGGTTTGATGTCATTTTCAAATGCCTGTTTGATATATCATCCTGGTGGTGACTTTTTGATGACGTTGTTGTTTGTTTGCAATAACCTGTGTTGTGTTAATTCTATGATTCCTGTCTTATTGCTTCTGCTCATTTACTAATGGTACAAGTTGTTTTTAAATACCACTTTTTCCGGCAATATTCCAAATGTTTTTCTGGCATTTGAAATTTAAATGAAGCTACACCAGGGGGCCAAATTTTAAAATTCAGGTCCTTTTCATTTGAAGCATTCTTAAAAACTGTGCACAACGGCGCATTTGGGTTAAAATAATTTATTGTTTAAAATCGTCCTGTTATCTAAAAATGCCTTAGATTCAATATTCTACATACAACATATAGTATTATAAAAAACAAGAAGAAATAGGATCAACAGAACAAACGCTATTGACAAACAAACAATAGCTTCATCAAAAAGTCACCACAAGAACTAACCAGCCAAATGCGACTGTTAATGTTTAGGGGAATAATTATAGTATTATTCGATAGGTTTCAGTAATTGGACAAATATTCGTTTAACTCTTAAGTAATACACTTATTGTTTTAAATGTACACGTATTCGATAATCAGTTAAGTACTTAGATATTTTTGCATGTATTCTGCACCTCCATGTGTTTTTATTGATTTTCATTGAGCTAATTACATACTTTGAAACAAGATGTTCATTAAAGTTTATGGACCTTTAGCTTTAAATACAACCTACTACTAATATCATTCATGTCTAATCAAGGTCAGTCGCTTAGTTGTGACTTTGAACAACCATTTGAATGCGGGTACCTGAATAGCAGTACTGAAAACTTTGTACGCATGAACGAGTTATGGACCGGTGAGCTCTTCGTGAAGGAACGCACACCAATCAATGGATCAGGTATTGCAAAGTTTCTTTTGAATTTTAACTAATAATTGGTCAATAAATTCGTTGAAAAATCACAAGTAATGCAAGAAGTGATTGCCTTTAAGAGTGATAAGTTTTCGCGTTTTAGTTCTTTGTGTTTTTGGTTGTTGTCATTGTTCATTATGGTGACTAAGTCTGCATTATTAACTAATTACGAGGATTGGTTTGACATCATTGTAATTCTTTTTTATTCTGATGCTGAATTGTTTGATGCGGCTGTTGTTGTTTTATCAATTTCGTTGGTTCTGATAATTTCACGTATCTTGTTTTTAACTGATTTCTCATTAAAATATTTAATTATAAAGAGTATTCATTTTTTTCTCAGATATATATTTATATTTGTCAGACTGCTTCCTATTCTATTGTATTTCAACAATTGTTTATGTACCACAATGCGTATGAAATTTTTTAAATGTTTGTTTGTACTTAAGACTTCTAGTCTCATGCGGGAAGTTGGAAGGTATAGGCCTCATTAACCGGTTAAACTACGCCGCCTGGTTTCGTGCTGGGTGACCGTCCTAAGTAGGTCTGCATTAATTAATAGCTTTTATGTTTTGTTGTGATGTCAATTTAATTAATTTCATTCCGGTGATTCATTGTTTGACGCAGTTATTGTTTGTTTGGCAATGCCTCTCGTTCTGTTGATCCTATTCATACTGTTTTGGAAAACCCTTTTCATTATGTTTTTCCAGTTATCTTGCATCTTATTGCATCAATTGGATTGTGTATTTCCCTGTCATAATTTCAATATTTGCTGTAGATAATTGTTAAAAAAGCTTAGATAATATAAAAGCTTTAGAAATAATTCGTTAGCCTCTGGTGTGTTTTTGATCAATTTTGAACGCTTTTCATAACACGTTGGATTTTCTTCAGTTTTCTGTTCCTTTGCTTCATGTTTCATTCATCCTCAAAAATTTAATAGAAAATATTTTATGATAATAAATAAAACCGGTCCTGTAGACAAGTATGTGGCACAGAGCAACTAGGATAATCACATTGAAAATGAATTAATATATTCATGATGAGGTTATCTTCGCCAAGCAGCTAACGGCAATCGGTCCAATTTAATAGGCTCATACAGGGAGATTGTTCTTGTATACTGAGTTTTATAAGGTCCACGATTTTCGATACAAACTCTTTTAAGTAAGTAAATCGAAAAACCAAGACGATATTCTAGGCCGTAATATTTTTACGTGTAATTGTCTGTCAGCAATTCTCAAAATTCAAAATTTCTTTTTAACTGAAATAACTTAGAGTTACTTACTAATTTGCTAATTTACTTCTTTACACACCAACGAATAGTAATAGGGCTTAATTTTTAATTTATTTTCAAAGTGGTTATTTTTATAAAGCATGGAAAGTTAATAACTTTTCGTTAATTTAACCTGAAACTCATGTATTTTCACAAAGTTACCAAATTAAAAAAAATAACCAACATCTATAAATCTGGGCGAATTATAAAGGACTGACAGGCGTTGATTTTGGACAACATCACCATATCGTCTTCGCGTGGGTATTGCTCAGTGCAGATATTTAAACAGTGTTGTTGTTTTTGTTTATGTTATCGGGCAGAGTTTATTCAGTGATGTAGGTGTATTAGAATTACCAGTGCTTAGAATAGTGAATTGTATCATGGCTTATAGGGTTGTACATTGGAATTACAATCTATTAACTGGTATTGATGCTATTTTTAAACTATACCACTATCCACCCAGTCTGCATACTTATAAGACTTAATGGCCGACCAGGAGACGGGTCTTAGCGAAATCTTCAATATTTCACTGACTTGAAACCTGGTATCTAACTTATCAAAAGTATTCATTTTATGACAGATCATCTAAGTATATCTCTATTTTTAAATATTTCATTTTATTGAAGTAATTGCTTTAAGTTACCCAAGTGTATGTATGTAACCTTCTAATTTTTATTAAAACATATTTTGGTATGTTTAATGAGTTGCGTAGTTACATCTAGCTATCATTAATTTGTAATCACTATTTCTTTAGAACTCTGGATATAATTGATTTCAATTCATTCACATATGTTTGATGTAGGAAATGGACAATGGGACATGCTCTCCAAAACAGAGTATTGATTATTTCCTTTTATCAATACTATATTTATTAATGGCATGTTTTAGTCTGCAATTTTGCTTATTATATCGTTATTTAATTACTTCACAAACTTGTTTGACATTATGGATATTGTGTATATCAAGTAAAAGTTCACCAAACACTTTTCAAGTTTTACAGTTCTTTTCTAACAACTCGACACCTTAAAATTCAAGTTGATTGAATAAAAATGGGATGTGGCTATGGTGTATATAGATTTTCTGAAATTTCCTTTATCCATTTTCTCTCAAACCAGCCTTACAACAATATTTCAAATTATAAATATGTTAGTAGATATAAATCAAAAGTTATGTGTGGTATCTTATTTTATCTTTGTCATGTTTGAAAAGTATATTCCTAATACTGCTCTCACACAGTCCCGAATATCCTTGCGATTATGAAAATATTATATTCGTCAAAAAAAGAGATGAATGGACAGGAAAAATAATGAAAATTTGAAGCCTTACGAATCTTTGCGAATTTCATACGAATGGTTGCGAGTGCTTCCGAATTTCTGCTGATAATTGCGAGTGAATACGAATCCATTATAAGAATTTCTTGCGAATTTCTAACGAATTTCTTACGAATGTTGCGAGTGGCCATGTGAGTGCGTGCGAGTGCGTGCGAACGCCGTACGAATGAAGCGATTGCGTCCCTTCGTCACTTGTTCTCCAGCTGCGGGACATTACACATTGAGTCAAGTTTAGCTTGCAAGACCTAACGAATGCATTGCGAGCGCTACAAGTACATTGCGATGATTAAGAATGGTTTACGAATAATTACGAGTCTGTTGCGAACAAGGGAAGAATATGCATTCCTTGCAAATTTTAGGAGAATGTTGCTAATCTTCGCAACAATAAACGAATTGTAGCGAGTGGATAAGAACATTACGAATGTTTTGCGACCATATCCCGATCATTACGATTAATTGGCGAGTGCTACTAGCAAGGGAAATCGTAAGGAATTCGGGACTGTGTGAGGGTAGCATAGGCAAAACTGATAATACACATTTAACGTGTTTGTTCTTATCCCTTTTGCAATCAAACGGTTGAACTCATTCGCACTAAATTGTTTCAATTCATTCTTTAGAGAAGAAAGACATACATCCGCTTTGGTAGTTTGAAGTTTATTGTCCGACTATTTGATTCTACACTAAGGTCATACTTTGGGGGTTAACTTCCTACCACAGTTCCTTTTAAGTGTTATTTATATTAGCATGGAGTATCCTTAGGAGCCCTAAACGATATGTCATGCAGCTTTATATATAACACGGACATCTTTTGGGCCTCCGTTGACCGAATCTCAATAAAACGAAAATACTTAAATCTACGTACAATATACTTGATTAATAATGTAAGATTGAAGCTAATTTCCCTTCGTGCTCTTTCAAGCATTACCAAACTCAGCAGACCCTTTCCTTAGAGGCCGTCAGTGAAATGTCATGTACATGTAACAATATCTAGCACAAGGCAATGTTCGGGGAACCCGGACCCGAATCTCAATATGAAGAAATATATGTATATACAACTCAATTATAATTGCATATCTAAAGATGATACTTTCCCGTCATGTTCTTAAAAAAACGTAACTAAACATGACAGAATATATCATAAGAAAGGGCGGTGACATAAAAGTATATACCTTATAGCTATTTCAAGCTCCACCTTCGATGCAATTGTGTCCAATGTTCAATGTAACGAAGTACGCACAAGTCTTAAATGTTAAAGTATTTGACTTTCATGTTTTATAAGTTACTGCACGCACGTTTCCGCCATTGATAAAAGTTATAAGTATAAATGTACACACCTCAAATGATTTTTGGATTATCTTGGCCCGCATGGCCTGTTTTATGAGATAGCAATTGAAGCATTTTTTTTTTTTTTTGAGATACTGACCACAAGAAAAAAATATTGACCCTTGTGCATCGGTCACTTTTGATTCAACTCATGCTTTTTTTTCTCTTCTGTTCGGTTATGTGTTAGAAGATAGGATGTGTCCAACAACTTTCAAGATTAAACAGTTAAAATAGTTCTATTATGATTTTGCATTGATGCTTATGTTTAAGTACACATTCACTATTTTTTTTATAGATTTATGACAATGATTAAATTTATCTTTGCAGATACATTCCTGGCTATTTTCAACATTGTTACATACTTTTTTGCATATGTAGACTATATATTATCACCGAAAATAACCATTAGTGAAATTTCGTGTTTGCAATTCTATTACTTTGGGAGCTTTGACAAACTCACTATCATTAATGAAATGATTAAAAATGATGTGTCCAATGAAGAGGAAATGTTCGAAAGTAAAGGATTATCGGATCCTAATTTATGGCGCTCTAGTATGGTAAGTTATAATTACCGTCTAAATTCCAAATCTATAATGAAGGATTCATAAGCAATGAACTTTAATCAATTCATAAAAATGCCAGCTGCCTATCATTTGCCTGTTGGACGACGTCTCCCGATAAACATGTGCATGTTGTTCATGCGAACTGCATACATACAACTTATATTAATTGAGGTCAAAGTAAGATCTGCTTTGCCTCTTAATATAATAATAAAAAGTGCTATCACTTACAGCAGAAACATGTTTTAATAACGCTTTTGGACAGACCTATATACTAGAATCATTAGTGAGAACGAGACCAAATATGTTTAAATACAACATGTTACAATGTCAAAATATTCTTTGCTTATTTATTGATTCCAATATAAGTTAAATTTTGAAGGGAAACATAGTTTGACATCATGCCTTTGAAGATCTAATTCAGCCACAGGATGTTGTTTGTCATTACCAGTCACGAACTTGTCATAGACCGTAGATGATATTGTTATATTATCTAATTGTTTTCGATATTTGTGTACTTGTCTTTTGGACATTTCGGCTCTTTTTATTGTAAGTAAGTAAGTCAAGTCTGTCTGTCTTTTGATAATATTAAATTATATTATATCTTATAGCGTCACCTTTGCTGATGAGGACTGGTTTGTCCGAAACACG
>JAUMGZ010161759.1:0-16175 GCA_032359645.1 Pododesmus macrochisma
TAAAATAAATGTGTCTGTTTTACTTGAAAGCTGTCTTTTCTATTTCTATTAATGAACTTTTTCTGATGCAAAAAGAACACCTTAAAGCTTAAAGGCCTGTATATAAGATCCCGCCCAGTTTTGTTGTGGGAGGAGTTCATTTGACATGATCTGTAGACAGTGATGGGTAAGGCATAATGAAAAATGTAGCAAATGCAGTGATCAAAATAAAAAATTAATTTTATGTTTTTGTCAAAATAAAGTAACATGCATTAAAAATATGGAACATATATATATTATCTACGACATTAACAGTTAATAAGTGCGGATTCAACTGGAACTCTTCAAATTATCCTGGTAATTTTAATACTCTTCAACCATAAGTAAATATTATAGACGCCAGTGACCTATTTATTATTGGTAAGAAAACATTTTTCAATATACCATATTAAATTATAATGGGTTTTTTTAGTTTCGAAGGAGGTACTTTCTGGGGATCAAAATTGGCGCCCCGTTCCCTCATTTTTCTTCTTGTTTGTCTCTGCTCATCTAGGTATTGTTAATATTCCGAATTTCATTTGGTTTGTGTTTTACGTCTGTCTTTTCGGATGTCATTTAATTTTTGGTTTTTTACAATCCTTAATTTATATTTTTACTTAGGCTGGGTGTGAATTTCACACACACACGCACGCGCGCGCGCGCGAACTGTATGTTTACTCAAAATTGAGCTTTGTACATGTGAATTGATTCGACGTAGACATTTTTGTCAATGGTTGGGGTAGTAAGATTTCAAATGCCTTAAAAATATTCGCACTGTAGACTGACTTTTGTGCCATAAACAGTTCCTATCAAATCACATTTTCAATCGTGACAAGTTTTTACGAAACATTTGGATTATTCTTATGCCAAAAGTTCACATGCAGAAATGTCTTATTGTGTGACGTTGTGGTCATTTAAAGGTAAAAGTAGTGTTCAGAATGAAGCAAGTGAGCAGCAATTGAGGGATAGAGAGAATGTAAAGGTGTCAATATATGATAAATAAGTTAATACTTTCATAGTTAACTCTCTCTCTCTCTCTCTCTCTCTCTCTCTCTCTCTCTCTCTTATATATAAAGATTCTAATGTTTAAATAATTGGTCCTATCATATTGTATATGTTCAATATTGTTTTGGGATATATCTTTATGTATGTATATGTGTGTGCATGTATGTCTATGTATGTGTATGAATATTGTGAAACTGCCTAGGCCATGTATACATGTATATATATTTGTAATATATGTTGGGAGAGGGAGTCATTAATGTTGTAATAACGTGTGCCCAATCCCTTGATGTATTTATGGCAATAAAATGTTTAAACTAAGCGAGAATGTCGACTCGCAACCACCAGTCACCAATCCGTGCGCAATTTCAGTTTTGATACACAACTTTCTTTAGAATTAACTACGGAGGTCAGAACAATTTCGTATGGAGAGAGGGATGGCTGGGTTTAATATGCAGTTGTAGTTTTGTGGAATGATTTTCCAAAACATTTTAGATTAAATGCTATACTTGATCTATTTGAATAATATTCTGATTTATTTTAATAGATTCTATTGTAATAAGGCTAGGCCTTTACAAAAGTATTGTATTTGATAAGACCTCATGTACAAATGTATATAATGTTCTATATCTATACTGTCGACTTTAAAATTATTTATCTCATTTTAATGTGCAGTACCGGTTATAATGACGTCAAACTCATAATTCGGTGATCCTTAAGTATATATGTGTATGTACTAATGTAGGCTATATTAATATTGTTAATTCTCCAAAAAGGGGCCTCTTATATGAATTGAAACATATATATATGATAATTATACCATAATGTCATATACAAGATACAAGAAATAAAAGGTTATTGCTTATACATTATAGATGTCCCAAGTGCGCACAGATTGTAGACAATGTTAAAATTAGCAATTGTATCCACAAATTATGATTAATTAAATACGTACGTATGGCTAAAATTACCAACTTGTGTCTCCTGCCGAGTAACCATTCATCTTTATATTATCATTTGATTGTCACCCAAACAAAATCATGATTGAAAATTAATACCATTAATCTATAGTATAGTGAGTAGTACAGTGGAAACTTAGACTATATAAATGAATTCATGAAAGTTCCTGGTTCATGTGATATTCACTTGAGAAAGAATTAACTTGACAAATGTATTTAACTTTTGATAACAGACTTTATCACTGAATCATGTTACACAAATAAAATGACAGAGCAGTGAGTGTATAAGGCCAGGGTGTTTTAAATGCTACAATAGGTAATAAATATTGCCAATGCCCCCAGCCACCAGTCCTTTTAGTCTAACCTTCAGATTAACCACTCTGACGTCATATTAATTCCATCCAATCAGTAAGTCTGTTACTTCAGTGCTCGGGTTCGCTATTCGGGCAACTTCCAAAATGGCTGAAGGTGGTGCGGAAGGTATGGCAAGCGAAACCGACAAAATACCAGAATGCGAGGAGCAAAAAACGTTTGTAATGAATTTAATCACCAAGGCCTTACAGAAAGGCGACATATGGTATGATTTTTTGACATTTATGAGATAAATAAATGGTACAGTTGATATCGTAGTTACGACTTACGAAAGTGAAAGAGGGGAAAAAGCTTGATCATCAAAAGCTTGAGAAGTGATTCATCCTATTCTTTTTATTCAAATTACAAAATTTCTGATTATTTGATCAAGATTTTTCTTCTACGTACTTAACAAAAATTGATCTGCGAAAACAGGTTTAGGGAGAGAAAGGTTTAAGTTTAAACTTTATTTTACAACCATCGAATTACAAGTTATTGCAGCTTGTGTTGAAATCCCTCTTGTCGACAGAGAAAGTTGTTGATCAAATCACCAGAACCAGCTTACAGTAGCCAGCAGTGTTGTTAAAATTTCATGATTGATCATAAGTTGAAATAAGTGACCAATAATCAATCAATGATCATTTGAATTTAAATACTTCATTAGGAAAGGTGCATGTTCATTTAGATTATTTATTTATAGGTTTATTAAACTGTTTTACGACGACTGAAATGTTCATTATCAGGGAAGCTAAAATATAAGAGAAAAACCAAAGAAGGGACAGGAAGAGAAACGACAAAAGGAATGAGAAATAAAAGCAAAAGAGAAAGTTCAGAAAAACGATGAACCCATGCAGTGGCGTTTCGGCTTACTCTTCCTTCGAACTTTACATGGGGATCTTATCTTGTCAGGGGGTAAAAAATCCCTGTGCACTTGACCGTCTGCTTAGTCTGGTCTCCAAAAGGACTTGTTGGTCTTTATTTTGCCTCAAAAGTTGCAGTACCCCAAATGTGCAAGTACCAAGATTGTGACACTTTGATGAAAATCAGCTTTAACTCTTTGCTGGCGAAATTAAATGAACAGAACATTTTACCTTTATAAGCTATGTTAATTCTACATAATTTTGATTCATTTGAAGATTTTACCGCTACAGACATTCAAAATATAGCATAAGCAAAATAAATTTTGTATTCTGTCAAATATATGCTATGTTTTTAAAGCATTGACACTTGAAAAATACTGCATGGATTTTGTTGAATATCCAAACAATGACTATTTAAAAAAAAAAATGTAAATTAATTCCGTTCTTTAAGACTTCACAGCATCTGTTGCAGTTTCAGGAAAGTGGTACAATCAGGTACTGTGACCTTACCTTTCAACCTGTCTGACTTAGGATCGGAGATCCTATCAGAAACTAAGGTGATCTTATCAGGAACACAAGTTCTGTCAGTATAGCTCTCAGTGTAATCAAGGCAGTCTAACTTCCCTACCACAATATATAAGATGTCAAATACAGGGAAGCTAACTTAAATTTGATAAAGATATGACATATGTGTATCATCAAGGCGGATTACTAATGTTAGATAAAGATTATTATGACATGTTTATAATTATCAAATAGCTATATATATATATAGGTTTGCTGATGTTAAATAAAGGGGATCAGTCGTAGGGCTGTCATTGATGAAGAAACATTGATGGGGAAAAATATCTATATATCAACTCTCATCAAGTGTTTTCAAAGAAGACACATTAGTGGTTTTCCATCTGTACGGCATGATTTTAAAACAGAGTTCACATTAAAAGTCACTCTGTTCTTGTCTGGTTTTCGATTCTATTCCGGAAATAAAAAAAAATCCATACGTCACTCTTCCTTGACCCCGAGTTGTAAAATCTACTATCTTAGGTTATATATAGGTGGTCGAGGAGGCTCATCTATAGCTACAATTGACTGCCATACCCTAGTTGTTTCTTGCAATCTAAGCTTGGTCAAAATGCAGAAGTTGTGCGTAACAAAGGAAACGGAAGGAATCCAAACACTGCAAATCGCCTCGTAAAACAAAGAGAAATCTTTCAAAAAAATTATTACACTGTATCGATATGCTAAAATTATATTGATATCGTATTGAATCAATGTTTATCGATGATACATCAATATGGAGTCTATTAATTTAATCATGGCACGTGTTTATTATCAAGGACGCTTACCTATGTTTTATATAAGACACATGTAAGATATGAGAAATGTTTCTTATCGTGGAGGTTTAAATTAGCTGATTTTTAATCAAGATAATCATGAATGTCTATTATCAAGGAAACTGACTAGTGTTTACCATGACTCATAATATTATCAAAAGGCTTGCTAATGTAAGGTGATCATGAGAAATGTTTTACTGTCAAGGAAGTTTACTGATGTTTGATAAAGATATCAATTATCATGACAATTGACAAATTTTACATTATCGAGGAGGTTTAAAAAAAAATTACTTTTAGTAAAGATAATCATGACACACATTTATTATTAAGACGGATCACTGACGTTTGATAAAGATTCTCATGACACATATTTATAATCATGAATGCTAATTGATGTTTGATAAAGATGACAATGACATGTATTTATTATAATGAAGGCTTGCTGATACCTAATAGATATCATGACATCTACATATTCAAGGAAGCTACATTATATTAAATAAGACACCATTACATATTTATCATCAAGGAGGCTCAGGCCAAAAAATTTAATAATGTGTTTCACCTAATTTAGGGAAGGTAGGTAGGCAAATCTTTTTGTTTTACTTTAATTTTTTACATACGTTATATAGAGACAGAGGTATTGACTTTAAAAGTGCTTGTCTACAAAAGGCATACAAGCTTTTAGGGTAGTCACTTAAATTAGGGTTGATAGAGTTACATGTAGCAGAAACGCAAGTAATTTTTCTTTTAGCCTTACTGATGTTTGATACAGATGACTGTGGTATATGTTTATAATCAAGGTGGTTAACCGATGTTAAAGACGATTATGGCACTTGGGTATTATCAAGGAGGCTTGCTTATGTTTAATAACACATGTCACTATAGCTAGTCCTTGTAAAACACAAGAACTTGTCTGGAAGAATTATAGGATTTACAATGTTGATTAAAATAAACAGTATGTGATCAGGCTATAATAACCTTGATGTTGACTTGAAAAAACAGCTTTCATTGATCACAATTTAATTCTACCAATCGAATTACAATGTATTTGTTACTCAACAAGTTTGTTTTATTTCATAGGTACCTTGTTGACTCTAAATGGTTTAAACAGTGGAAAAAATATGTTGGTGCCAATGGCCACTGGGAAGCACAATCAGCGGGTGATCAGAGTGCCCATCCAGGACCTATAGATAATACACCTCTTCTTAGTGGTAAAGATTAATTTTACTATTAAGTTGATTAGTATGAATAAATATAATGATTTGTTTATGTTACAGTTGTTATATATATATATTTTATATAAATTTATGATTTTAAAACTTATCAGGTGTGTGTGTGTGTGCATTATTGTTACTTACAGGGTAATATAATTGATTATCTATCAAATAAGTGTTTTCATATTTGAATTTACTATGGTATAAATGACAAAACCTGTATTTAACTGGAATCAACAGAAGAAAGACATTGACGAACCAACAACAGCCGCATCAAACGATTCAGCTCCAAAACAAGACAAGAGAATTGAAATAACCGCAGTCAAAAAGTCTTGGGTATTCATGCTGACTGACTAATGCGTGTCAACAGCACAAAAAGAGGTGGTTTAGTTAAAACTGTTAATGAAGTTTTAACTTTCCCACTTGGACCATAAGACAAGAAGCCTTAAGACATGCATCTAAAATTCTTAATAAATACAATTCTCGTTTTAAACAATAAATAACTTCACCAATTATCAGTAAATTCATAGGTTAATAAAGTGTACTAACTTAGATTGTGATGTGTATTTAACAGAGGATGGCACTGGGCTGAAGGCTCACCTCATTGAGGACCTTGATTATCAACTGTTACCTGAAGAATGCTGGGAGAAATTACTGGCTTGGTATGGTATAGTAGAAAACCAGGTAAGTTTTATCTTAAATCGTCATAAATTTGTAACATGTGTATGCGATATAATAATTTATACCAGATGTAAATAGTACTAAATACGTCTGTATTTGACAATGTACACGCATCATGTTGATATTAAAAGACAGTCATACTGTTACAAGATTATTTCTGTAATTTGCAAACAATGTTTTATCAATACATTTATGAAAGTATGGTTACACTAGGTCACAATTCTAACGAAGTTGCGATAAGAATTTGAAGAAAAATTGAATATTTGAATAAGAAACTATATTTTTCATAAACAAAAACACATCCAGTATATATAATGTGTATCATTACAGGAACCATTACCACGCGGTGTCATAGAACAGGGAACCTTTGTGAAACACTTCAAAGTTGAAGTCTACTTGATTGATGTTAAACTGTGTGAAAACTCCAACTTAGAAAGAATCATAACCAAGAAGTTCAGTCGAGCTGTAACAATAGGTAAATTTACGTTTGACAGTTTTGTAAATCCTAACTTATTTTTATTTCCGTGACGCAGCCTCTGACACTGTTAGGTCATTGTTTGAAGTATAATAGAATTTTACCTAGATTTAATCATGTTTTTATATTGAGGGAAGAGGGAAATTCCAGTTCCCAAGATTCTGTATACTTTTTTGTATAAAGTGAACTTTCCTGATCCCATACAGCATGCTATCTTTTGGGTGTTCCATGTTTGTTCATTCTATATTATAATTTTTTGATTTCAGGAAACATAGGCAAAGAGATGAAAACCATATTTGAGATTCCTGAGGACAAGGAGATTAGACTGTGGAACAAATACATGTCAGCGACTTATGAACTTTTGAACAAACCAGATCACACACTTCAAGATGCTGGGCTGTACACTGGACAGGTAAGAATTAAGCAGAGCACACACTTCAAGGCGCTGGGCTATACACCGGTCAGGTAAGAATTAACCAGATTACACACTTCAAGACGCTGGGCTGTACACCAGTCAGGTAGGAATTAACCAGTTCACACGCCTCAAGATGCTGGACTGTACAATGGTCAGGTAAGAATTAACCAGAGCACACACTTCAAGACGCTTGGATAAACACCGGTCAGGTAAGAAATAAACAGATTATAGGCTTCAAGACGAAAGACAATACACCGGTCAGGTATTAAAGGCAGGTTGTCCCTACACTACTACTGCTCATGGAGTACCTCTTTACAAATGCCTATCAACCTTTCTTGTATACTCATTGTAATGTATGTATTATTTATTTTCAACTTTCAACTTAATTCAAGACATTGAAATTAAATAAATGATTATTGAAGAATAGGATTAAAAATTTAAAACTTCACTTCCAAACTTATAAATGTTATTGTGATTATCAATCCGTGTATTTTCAGATAATTGTGATAGAACAGAAGAATGAGGATGGATCATGGCCGAGACAAGTCAAAAAGTAAGAAACCTGGCATTGCATAGTGTATGTTTATGCCCCAGTCATAGTGTTACCTTGTGTCCCGTTTCTGACCCGTCGACGATTGGCCGGGTTATGTCTGGCTGCCCCACGCTCTAGCCTCAAATATCGCCACATTGTGCCTATTATGATACGTTTGCTCTCGTTGAAGCCACGTCTGCCAGGTAACAAAGCATGGCGGCCAAAACTTGGCACTATGGTTGGGGCATTAGTGACATGTGCAACGTAAAAAAAAAAACAGTATTTCTTGAAATCTTGTATTACCTTTTTATTTGCTTTTGGTAAGGTATGTAGGTAATTTAGAATAATAAAGTTTGTCATTTTATGCTTTCAATATTCTAAATTCTTGTGATGTAAGTGTAATTTGAGGTAATCATATTTTTTCCTTTCCACTTGTTCTGTACAATTTTAGTATCTCAGACACAGATATATTGCTAGAGTCCTTTCTCGATATTCCACCATGCATAACATGCCTATATACATTAAACCCATTCGCACAAATTATCTGTTGAATTTTCAGCACAAGCTCTTATACCTCCAGTGCTCAAACATTAAGGTGAGTTGAAAGATTGTGTTTATGTTTATTGTGATACTTGTTAATATAGAATTAAGTGTTGTTACCTATGTTTAAACAAACAGTCTCTTATATTTAATATTGTACTTATACTATATAAGATATTCTGCTGTAGGATGAAGTTTTATTAGTTTACTGGTGTATTACTCCCTAGGTGAGAATATGAATATGTTTAATATAAAAAAATATTTTGAAAACACTCTCGGACAATAAGCAAATATTCAATATGTAGTCTTTCGTATTTACTAGATTGAATACATTATTTGCTGCATTACATTACAGTTTAACTACTAATTCTTTTAAAATATATTTCGTAAAAGTGCCTTGTTAATCATACTCCATTTGATTAACATTGGCCATATGTTTTGTCTAAATGTTTGTAATGTCTTGTAATTTTGAAAATAGAATGAAAATTTAAATAAAAATAATAAAACAGAAGGTATATAACTTCTCTATGTATTCACTAACACAAGATGAAGGGAAAGCTGAAGAAAATTATTAAATCAAAATGGATCTTAGTGTCTCCCCCCAAGAACCAAGAAAGTTTGAAGTTAATTCAAGTATTTTTTGCAGGTCCAGCAGTACTAACACCATTTCCAACAGCAACTATGACTCTGGAAGTTACAGTGGGGGATCTTACAGCTACGGTAAATGGGGAGATAGTTATTCAGGTCAAGGTCATGTCACCCCTGGACTCTGTGGGCTTGCTAACCTTGGCAATACATGCTTCATGAATTCTGCAATACAGGTAATTAAAGTCCTTAGAAAGTGTGTTTTTAAATGAAACAAATTTTGAAAGAACACTTAATTAAATTAGACTATAAAAGTGGTTACTGGTGAAAATTGATCTCTATACTTAGTATTTTTAAAACAAATAAATTATATTTATTGTATTTTTATTTCTTTCTGCTATCTAGTTTCACTCACTCTAAATACTTAAAGGTATCATAGCCCACCAGCTTATGCTATGGTGCCAGAAAAAAGTACCTGTGTACAAGATTCCGGGAAAACTAGGCAATAGTTTAGGTTCATCTTTTGTTAATCTTGTTGCATTGGGGTTAGAAAGAGTGGTATTGAATTTGAGCATTGTGTAATATGCAGTTGATATTTAATTGATTTATTTTGACTTTCTTGCTTATTAAATGTACAGAATGTCTGTGAGTGTATATACATACATAACTGTGTTTTCAACAGCTAAAAGTTAACACGTTCACTGATAAGTTGCAGCTGTCTGCATTATACCTGTGTGTGTAGCAGCACTCTGTGACCTGCGTTCATTGTAAACAATGTTACTGGGATACATAGCAGCAAATACAAGACAATAAACACATGACCATAAGCTTATCCCAGTCCTGCTGAAGAAATGACCTCAAGATTTCTGTCTTTTAGATTGTAGAACACAATATAATAAATTTTGATTAAACATTTACTACATAGAACAGGTGTGTGTATGCATCGACCATCTGTCTGTCTCATTTATAATGATTATCATGTTGGCAGTCTTGGTGGCATACAGCCCACCAGCTACGTGGCCATTGGCCTCTTGTAAAAAAGCTATTGAGTCTTGAATGGCTTGGTGTTTTATTGCTGTAAGATCTTTTGTATTATAAAATATTGTATAAGACATTGGCTTTTTATAGTGTATGAGTAACGTAGATATGCTGACACAGTATTTAACCAATGGTAACTGGGAGAGTGAGATCAATGAAGACAACCCACTCGGAATGAGAGGAGAGATTGCCAGGTCATTTGCTGAACTTATCGGAACCATGTGGTCAGGAAAATATAGCTATACAGCTCCTAGAAATTTCAAGGTATTGAATAATACTACTATACTACTAGGTATTTCTCTTTGTTACATTAAACTTGTGACAGTCTTTTTATTGCTTTATATAAGCAGCTACTAAAGCTGTCAAATATTCATGATGATATGTGGAGATTAACGTCTTCAGCGACCGTTCGGCCATTAGAAGACGGTCTCAAATATTCATAATATAAAGTATACATTAATACTTCATTTACTGCAAACCAAGACGATATTCTAAGGCCGTAAGTCCATGGACATTGGCAAACAATAAGAAAACGTTAGACGCACACAGAAAAATGAACCAAATGTACATTAATTAACTAAAAATGGAAACATCACAAACTTCTATTAAAAAAACTAGAAGCGAAACCAGGTGCTTGGGATATGGTAAACATTTTCTGCTACACCTGTGTCGCCCTCCATGTCATTCTGGTGTATTATTAAACTTTTATTGAACTTTTACAGTAGATGTCAAGCATAAGTACAATATTGAATATTTGCCAGATGAATAATGTGTAGTAATTCTGATTTGACAGTATGCTGTTGGAAGATTTGCTCCTCAGTTCTCTGGATTCCAGCAACAAGACTCGCAGGAATTGATGGCTTTCTTATTGGATGGATTGCACGAAGATTTAAACAGAATTCGCAAAAAACCTTACATTGAGATTAAAGATGACGACACAAGATCAGATAAGGTATAAGTCAATCATTATGCTGTTATAAACACCATATCTCTACTCTGATATAAGAATATTTTAGCTGTGTATCCATTGTTATGTCCAAGACATTCTTAGTTCACCGTTCAACTAAAAAATATTTTGACTTTGTTTTACATTTCACTTGCTCATTAATAACATTGGGTGAACTGACCCTCTGGCCTGTTAAATCAGGAATTTGTTATATACTTACTTGTACAAGATATACTTTTTGGTTAATATAGAAAATGAAAATATATTACACTTTGTTTTAAACATGTCCCAATGAGTAATATTGCTTAATTTGTTTCATTCAGGATCCTTAAGAGTTGAATTTTTATTTTTAGGTTGTAGCCGAGGAATCGTGGGGAAATTATAGGAAGAGGAATGATTCTATGATAGTTGACATTTTTCATGGACTTCTAAAATCAACTGTGCATTGTCCGGAGTGTGAAAAAATTTCAGTGACATTCGATCCCTTCTGCTACCTTTCTTTACCTCTACCTGTAAAAAAGGAGAGACAATTAGAAATATTCTGGGTACCTCAAAGTCCTCACAAGAAAACAGTTCAGGTACATACATAAGCGTCGCCAGACATGCTCATTTGTTAATCAAGGTTGCCAATGATTTTTGAATCAGAATTTACAATTTTATTGAAATATCAAAATGTCACATTCTTGTAGTAATTGTCTCTTTAAGAAAAAATACAGATTATCACGTACAGAAAGTGGGGTCTGCATGGTTAATGTCATGATGGTTTCCTGTTTGTTTCAACCCTTCATCACTGTAGTTATAACACATGTCTCAACACTGTGGTCATGTCTCACCTCTCAAGTATTGAAGTGAAATCCTGAATTTTTCTTTAGTTACCAGTTACTCACTGATGTAGATTTGTAGTTATCTTGGTTATATTCAGATGCTTTGGTTTCTCGACAAAGATAGTAACACTAAAATATAGCTACAGTATAGCTAAAAACCGTTGAAAATAATATTCCATCATTAGATATAGATCAATATTATCCCTTTATTGAAAAATAAAGAAACAACATCAATAAACCAATGTCTAATTGTCTACTTTGTAAATCTGAGAAACAACAAGATTATGATTGAATCTAATGTTTTAAATAACACATATTTAATTGACATTTAAATGTTTTAATTCAGTATAAATTAACCGTACCAAAGATGGGAAGTGTAATGGATCTTTGTAATGCTCTATCCGTCTTCACCAAAGTAGACCCAAAGAAGGTAAGTTAGGTTATCATAGTCTATTACATGCTTTACCAGATCTAGTGTACACAAACTTTAAAGCTGCCAGGTTTAATAATATTCGTTTATATGCAAGTGAAAAGTTAGATCACACAGAAGGATACTTTAGTGTTCAATTAAGACATGAAAGCTACCAGGCCAAGTGTGGAAAAAATTATAATAGATATCGGTACTTGATTACTATTTGCTTAAATTTCTGATATTAAAATTAAGAGCTGTTACTCCTTAATGGGGAATATCTCTGGCAGTAGTTGTTTTTAGTCAATCTGGACCAAAGGTCCAATGTGGACTTTTCTCATACAAATCCTGTCCCTCGTCTGTTGTAAATTTGTCACATTTTCGACTTCTCCTCCTAAACCACTGGACCAATTTAATCCAAATTTGATGGGAAGTATCCCTAGGGGAAGGGGATTCAAATTTGTGAAAATGAAGGGGCTCGGCCTCTAGGGGGGGGCCAAGAGGGGGAAAATTTGACAAAACTTCAAAAATCTTCAAATAAACTAGAAGGCCTAGAGCTAAATGTTTTGGTATGTAGTAACTTTAGGGCAAGGAGAACCAAGTTTGTTCAAGGCCTGACCCTGGGGTCAAAAATAGGTTACCCGTTTTGGAGTTGAAGTTCAACACTATAGCAAATATGTTAACTCTTCACATTTTAGACTTCTTGTCCAAAACAGCTGGACCAATTTCATCCAAACTTGGTAGAAGGCATCCATAGGGGAAGGGATAGCATATTTGTTCAAATAAAGGGGCTCGGCATTCAGGGGGCACCTTTTTGGGGGCAAAAGGGGTGAAATTTGTCAAAATTTCAAAAATGTACTTCTAACAAACTAGAAGACCTAGAGCTAAATGTTTTGGTATGTAGTAATTTTAGGGCATCAGGAAATAAGTTTGTTCGAGGCATGACCCTGGGGTCAAAAATAGGTTACACGTTTTATGGTCAAAGTTCAACTTTATTTATATAGAAAATATGTTAACTTTTCACATTTTGACTTCTTTTCCAAAACAGCTAAACCAATTTCATCCAAACGTCAAAGAAGGCATCCTTAGGGAAAGAGACATCAGATTTGTTCAAATGATAGGGCTCAGCTCCCAGGGGGCACCACTAAAGGGGCCAAAAGGGGAAAATTTGACAAAATTTCAAAAATATTCTTGTAATAAACTAGAAGTCCTAGAGCTTAATGTTTTTGTATGTATTAACTTAAGGCTTGACCCTGGGGTCAAAAATAGTTACACACTTTGGGGTCAAAGTTCAACACTGAATATATAGCAAATATGTTAACTTTTCACATTTTTTACTTCTTTTCCAAAACAACTGGACTAATTTCATCCAAACTTGGAAAAACATATCTAGGGAAAGGGGGTTTCAGATTTGTTCAAGTGAAGGGGCTCGATGTCCAGGGGGCGCCACAAGAGGGGCAGAAAGGGAAAAATTTGACAAAAATTCAGAATGTCTAGAGCTTAATGCTTTGGTATTAACTTTAGGTCATTGAGAACCAAGTTTGTTCAAGGAGTGGTCCTGGGGTCAAAAATAGGTTACACATTTTTGGGTCAAAATTCAACACTGTAGCTATAGCAAATATGTCAACTTTTTTTTATATTTTTGACTTCTTTTCCAAAACAACTAGACCAATTACACCAAAACCAGGTTGATGTCATCCTTAGGGGAAGGGGGGTTCAGATTTATTCAAATGATGGGGTTCAGTACCTAGGGAAGGTCACTTGGGGGCCCAAAATGGTGAACATTTGATAAAATAGAAGGCCTAGTGCTTAATGCTTGGGTTTGTAGTACCTTTTAGGGCATGGAAAACCAAGTTTGGCCAAGGCGTGACCCTAGGGTCAAATGTACAAATGCCAATCCAGATGGATATTAAGGCCTGATGGGCGTCTTGTTATACACTGGACCACATATTGCGTAGAATGTATTTTTAAGGATAAAAGTATTTCCAAGTCATATGAACAAGGCAATCTACATGTAGCCTTGGCCTTATAACTACGGTTAAACCGATAAAAACAAGACACCAATACATAAAACTGAGCTCGTACAACTACAAACAAGACTTTGTCAATATAGCTACAAATAAACTTTTCATAACGGCAAATAAACTTGTACAAGCAAGAATTTCTACCTATATCTTTGCCTTTCAGATGGCTGTCACAGATGTTTATAGTCACAGATTCCACAAGATATTCTCCCACTCCGATGCTTTAAATAATATCTTAGACAGAGATGATATCTTTATGTAAGTATCAGACAGAAATGAAATTCTTATATCGGGTTAGATCATCTGCGATGATAATTGTAGAGTATAAAAAAGATTAAACGAATGAAAGCAAGTTTCCAGACACTCACCTTTAGTATTCAGAGAATGACAGACGTTTATTGTAATTTGCTCTAGTCAGTTGTGTGTTTTCAATGGCACAATCACAGGCATCTATATTGTAGTTAAGAGGCGTCGAATAACCCTTAACTTGAGATGTATCATGGACCTAAGAGTCTGTAACTCTATATATAATATTTATGTGGTATTTTGAATATATCAAAGACTCCACTGTCTGTAATGATATTTATAAATGATGTATTGTATAATTGTTAATTTTTCAAATCTGTGAGTATTTAGTAATGATAGAATGTTCCATTCTTTACAGATATGAAGTGCCTGTTTCATGGGACGATCCAGATACCATTATCCTACCAATATACATGAGGGAAAAACGGTTAGTTTGATACACTAATATTATTAGTCAGGAAAAGGAAACATAGTTAAATATTCAGTGTTCTTTGTTCTCTGTTTTATAACTCAATTTAGCCAAAATTTATATAATTCAATTAACAGTTGTGTGTCATGGTTTGTGCCTGTTGGTCAAAAAGTACTGAGAAGGTTGAAGACATTGTCTCTTATGTTGAAATTTATTTAGTCGGGGGCATTAAGTGTTAACTTAAGTTTTTCTGTACACGTGTTTGCATCCATGTGTCCGTTTGTACCATGGTTTAAGTTATTTAAATCATAGATTACTTCATTAATTTGAAGTTGAATGTTACCAAACTTTCATATTTTATTTGTTATGAAATAAGGAATCTTTTGTAGAGGCTGAATTAGAAAGTCTAGGGTCACAGAAAACTACATTTTAGATCTTAAAAATTACTACAGTTGTTTGTCATCATATGAAGAAGTTAACTTGAGATTGCAGGTACTAAAGGTTCAGGTCATTATTTCAGTCTTTAGTTAGACAATTCCTTTGTGGTAGCATATATTTTTACTTGTTTTTTTAACAATAAATAATACACATGCATTGTGTTGACAGGATTAAGAACAAGTATTCAGGCTACCAGATGTCATCATACCAGCTGTTTGGTCAACCATTACTGTTACCTGTCCCAAGGAATGAGTGTACTTATCAAGTCTTGTACAACCAACTCTTACAGAGAGTATCGTAAGTATCACTAAATTGTCATATCTTTAAACTAAGATTAAGAAATAGTGATTTCATTGAGCAACTCACACATTGTTACTCTAATAACAAAACTAAGTAACAGCTTTAACTTTGAGAAGGATGGCATCTGAATTAGATTCATCAGCTATTCAGACAGAAATTGATGTATTCTGGTCTCTATACATGTTTTCTTATAATAAACAAATACTTTTTATACGCCCGTCAAAAGACGGATCGTATAATGTTATCATGTTGGCGGGCGGTTGGTCGGTTGGTCGGGTAGACATGCGTGCAGTGTCCGCTCAATATCTTGAGTAATTTTTGACAGATCAACTTCAACCTTCACAAATTTGTTTATGGCTATAAAATCTCGGACGAGTTCGATATTGACAATTTTTTGTTCGTTAATTTGAGAGTTATGGCCCTTTGTTGCAGGCAGTGCGCAGTGTCTGCTCAATATCTTGAGTAATTTTTGACAGATCAACTTCAAACTTCACAAATTTGTTTATGGCTAT
>JAUMGZ010161770.1:0-16174 GCA_032359645.1 Pododesmus macrochisma
TCCTAAACATCCTCTATATTCAACATGTACTAAAACATCTTCTTTATTCAACTAAAACATCCTCTATATTCAACATGTACTAAAACATCCTCTATATTCAACATGTACTAAAACTTTTTCTTTATTCAACTAAAACATCCTCTATATTCAACATGTACTAAAACATCCTCTATATTCAACATGTACTAAAACATCCTCTGAATTCAACTTGTAATAAAATATCCTCTATATTCAACATGTACTAAAACATCCTCTATATTCAAAATGCACTAAAACATCCTCTATATTCAACATGTACTTAAACATCCTCTATATTCAACAAGTGTTCTAAAACATCCTCTATATTCAACATGTCCTAAACATCCTCTATATTCAACATGTACTAAAACATCTTCTTTATTCAACTAAAACATCCTCTATATTCAACATGGACTAAAACATCCTCTATATTCAACATGTCCTAAACATCCTCTATATTCAACACATGTACTAAAAAATCTTCTATATTCAACATGTGTACTTAAACATCCTCTATATTCAACATGTACTAAAACATCTTCTTTCTCAACTAAAATATCCTCTATATTCAACATGTACTTATACATCTTTTATATTCAACATGTACTAAAAAACATCCTCTATATTCAATATGTACTAAAACATCTTCTTTATTCAACTAAAACATCCTCTATAGTCAACATGTACTAAAACCAATTCTTTATTCAACTAAAACATCCTCTATATTCAACATGTACTAAAACATCCTCTATATTCAACATGTACCAAAACATCCTCTAAATTCAACATGTACCAAAACATCCTCAATATTCAACATGTACTAAAACATCCTCTATATTCAACATGTACTTAAACATCCTCTTTATTCAACTAAAATATTCTCTATATTCAACATGTTCTTAAACAACCTCTATATTCAACATGTTCTAAAATATCCTCTATATTCAACTTGTATTAAAACATCCTCTAAATTTAACATGTGTACTAAAACATCCTCTATATTCAACATGTACTAAAACATCTTCTAAATTTAACATGTGTACTAAAACATCCTCTAAATTTAACATGTGTACTAAAACATCCTCTATATTCAACATGTACTAAAACATCCTATATATTCAACACATGTTCTAAAACATCCTCTAAATGCAACATGCACTAAAACATCCTCTATAGTCAACATGTACTAAAACATCTTCTTTATTCAACTAAAACATCCTCTATATTCAACATGTTCTAAAACATCCTCTATATTCAACATGTACTAAAACATTTTCTATATTCAACATGTACTAAAACATCTTCTTTATTCAACTAAAACATCTATATTTTCAACATGTACTAAAACAACCTCTATATTCAATATGTACTAAAACATCCTCTAAATTCAACATGTGCTAAAACATCTTCTATATTCAACATGTGTACTAAAACATCCTCTATATTCAACTTATACTAAAACATCCTCTATTAACATATGTAATCAATCATCCCCTGCATTTAACTAATATATTGTTTATATTTAGTGTAATCTATGCACTTCTTTTTTCTAATTCAACCCTATAAAGAGACTATTTCAAGGTGCATAATTTTTACCTTTATTCTGTGAAATTGCTAAATCAGTTGTTAGTTTAATGTTTGAGGCACAGAAATAGAGTTTGTAGCATTAAATCCGATGGTTATTAAGTGACTACTTCGTTAATAAGGACAGCACTGAACTATATCCTTTTATTATATGTCTACCAGTGAGGCTTGATCCTGATTGGACAAAAGATGTCACATGTCGAGTCAATATTTTGTGATATCAACCTCTTGCGCTGCTTTGTGCGGTCATTATCACTTTCATTCGCAGCTTTTAAATAACGATTGTAGTTTTACAAGAATCTGAATAGAACAGACATTTTCTGTCCTTTTATAGATGACATGACATAATATATAATGTCATATAATAAAACAGTTATGGACTTTTGCTTCAGTGAATATGGTGTTTTTTAGACCCAATAGATTCTGATATTGACATCTGCTTTGCATCGGTCAATGTTGCATTTATTGGGTCTATAAAACACCATAATCACCTAACCAATTGTCTAGAATTGTATAATATTGCTAAAAAATGCGCTGTTATAATACAGCAAATATTACTTCTTGTACCAAGTCAGAATTTAAACACTCCTCTAAAACTAAAAGTACAATTGTTTTCTGAACAGTTCACTTCTAATCAATCTTTAGATCTTATTGGATATAGCTGAGCAGCCTTCATTAATACCCCTGGACACTATTAGATTATACTTATTTAACAATAATCAGAACCTCACAAAGGAGGTATAGATGTTTTTCAACTATATCTGCATTGTAAGGATTTATTACTTTTTAATTCAAACATTGTAAACATGCATTTGTATTGCTATATTTTGTTTAAAATACATTTTCCCATGTTTCTATGTTGCTCAAATTTTTAGGAGAAGTTTGGAGTAATTCTTAATAAATCAATGTGTAGCTTCAACTATCAACTGTTTGTTTTAATCAAAATGGATGAATTGTCCCTTTTCAACAATCCTTAAGTTTAAGTTCATTAAAAGTAAAGTTTTCAGAGTGACAGAAGAGTCATTTGCTTGGTTTGATGTCACTTTTGAATAATGTATTTATATGTGGCTCCATCTCAGTTCAAGATTGTACTACTTTTAAGTAACACATCATTAGGTGTATTATAATTTCAGCATGAACACAAAGCTTAGATTCTTGCATCTCATTCTTCAGTAAGTATTCAGTTCTTCTTGAAATATTCACTCTATATGACATGGACTGCAACCGCCACTGAAAACTTCAAAGTTAGTTTGATGAATGTTCAGGAGTCCAGGCTATTTATGGTGACCATTGTTTTTGGAATGGTAATTCACAGATAGAGTGGTAATATTTGTGATCTCAGGTGAACCATCAGGAAGTTAACACACACTACGTCCTTTGGCTAAAGCTACTGCATAGTTCCAGTTCGGCACATTCTTCAGTATTAGGCATCAACATTCCAAGTCATATTGTCCTTGAACTGAAATTAGTTTCAGTTTGGCATGTTCTTGTGCAAGGCATTAGGAATTTAAGTCCTTTAAGTCCCTTTAATTGAAGCTAGTTTGTGTTTAGATTTAAAGTAAGGCTGTGTTTGTGTCATCAAAGGTTTGGCACCTGCTGGTCCTTCAAAAAATCCCCATGGACAAATCTAGAAGCTGCTGGTTGCTAGCTTTCTCATAGAAGATAACCTTTTGGTTGTTCAAAATTGCAAACTAGAAGGAATACATCTGCAATTCTTAATCCCAGGTTTAGATCTTATTTAGATCTTGTATGGATCAAGTCATAGGTTTTGGATATCTGTTCAGCTGTACATTTGAGAAGAGACTGGAGCTGGTTTGAAATTTGGTTTTCCTTGAAGGATGACAGTTAAGTATCTGTCAGAAACAAGATCCTTTGATGCTCCAATATAGGAATATATCTTCACCTCAAGATTTAGTCAAAAGCATGCTCTGCTGGAACTTTGGAGGAAGTGATGATATTTTTAGTCCCATTAATTCAGTTAAGATTTTTAAGAAAAACAAGGTGCAACATTGTGGTATACATATTAGAGGACAATTTAATCAATAAAGGTACGGGTATCCCAAAAATTGGAGGTGGGATAAAAATTAAGAAAGTTTAAATTCACTACACTGGTACCATATACACTTCACTTTCCACCAATACACAGGAATTAACTAAATCATAATCAAGTTAATTATAAACATAAACCATGGTTTTGTTATATTTCATGTAGTGGAAACATGTGGAAATGGTTAATAACCCACCGCACAAAAATAGTCTTACTATAAAAGTTTGAAGACTATATACAAGCATTTATGAAGGTTCATGAGAAACGACTTGCTTTTCAGTGTTATGGAGTGTGGTGCTAATTAAGACGGCACGAGGTAAATCAATCCAGCAAACTTAAAATTAATTTTGTCTCAAGCTAAAGAAATGTGCAAGAATCAATCATGTTCTCAAAGCATACTTGTCCATCTCAGAGTTGGCTACATTCTACAACCATCAATTTAAGCATTCCTATCTATTGAACTCGACAGATTTGTGAGATGTCTTCCACTTGTATCTGACTTAAGTGCCATATAGTAACTACCGGTAAGTTAAGTTAGTTTATTTGAAAACATTCCAAAGCTAACCAAGACAAATTTGTGAAATTTATATTCCTCGCTAGATGGACAATTTCGAAAAAGTATATCGCATCGACTATCAAACATAGTCCAAGTCTTGTCATTATGTTATTGCATACCAAATTTGGCTTAAATCAGACCATTTGTATGGTGGTTACAGCACTCACTAATTAACAAATTAGAATTAAGTAGCCTCATAAGTTTGCATTTGCTATTAAACCTAGCCTGAATCTTGTCACTATGTGCTTGTATACCAATTCGTCCATTTAGAGCAAGGAAACCAATTAACCAAGGGGAATTTAGCAACCACATTAATATGCACACATCACAATGGCTATCAAACATAGCCTCATACCAAGTTTCCTGTAAATGAGATCATTTTAGGGTCAATCAAGTTAGAACACGAAAACCAAAGTATGACAAACGGATCCCCCACAAATTAATATTCTCCCTGGGACAATTATTCTTTCTTGGTAGGATGTAGTACCCCTTTACAAATGGACAATTTCTAAACGACAATATAATGTTTGCCCAATCCTTTACCTTAAAAAGTGATATAGAGAAAAAACCTGTTTCCCCTTACGGCCCCAAAACATTAAAGCAAGTTGTCAGACAAATCTTTTTTCAGTCTACTTCAGAGATTTTGCATTGGCTGTATATAAACAGGAGTACACATTTTTCAATGGCTTGTATGAAAATAACCACAAAAAAAAAACTTTGGGGTAGAGAAGTGGAAACAGTTACTTTTTTCCCTCCTTACTAAATATTTTGTGAACCATTTTTGTTATTCAACATTGGTTTTATTTATTTTGTGTGTTGTTTCCTGTGTGCCCAGTGCACTGTCCAGCAATCTCCAATAATGTCAGTATAATTTCACATCAATATACAGAATAGTAAATGTACAATGTAGTTAAAAAATGTACTATTATTTTAATGCAATTTTTTATTAAATCATTTCATCAAATCATTTTCTTTTTTTCTGAAATTTAGTTTAAATTGAATGGTACAGCGAAAGTGTATTGGAGACCACTGGATAGTAAGTAGTACACTGTATTGTGACAATCTCTGACTATGAAACACCTCAAGTCTTAAAACTATCAAATCAATCAAAAATATAACATTATATTTGTTGTGAAAACATTTTTTTTATGAAATGTAATAGTTTATTATTTTGAATGTTTCAACAAATCATCTTCTTAATCAAAACTCTAAATGTTGAATATTTAAAAGTACTATTTATGTGAATTGATTGATCAGGATTGCCACAATTATGATATTGTTTGAGAGAAAACAAACAACTCAGAATTTTGTTTTTTTATTTCCATCCGATACAGATAAACGTTCATTTATTCGTTACCTACCATTCATACTTACCTGGTTGGATCTTTAACTTTCACTTCAGATATACCCAGAATTCCTTTGACAATAAAACTACACTTCATCAGAATAACAACAAGAACCAAGTAGGTTCCTAAATTTTCAGATAAAAAATACTCAATGCAACACAGAATTTCAAAATGACCATGATTATAAATTTGTCAGCTTGACTACTCAAAATAAATTGTTTATGTCATAAACTGAAAGTCAACAACCAAACCTTAAAATCAACATTTCAGTATCAAATTTAAACATGTAAATCACTCAACAACGTCTTATTAGCCAAGATAGAAAACTCACTTCTGGTTCAAACAATCACACATCTACACTGAAGACAGGTACTTCAATGGATCAAGTATTAAGAATGATGGCAATAAATAAACTAGCCATGTGTCAACTTTTTATAGTACTTTTTAGTGAAGAGCACCACAATCGAATGGCTACTAACCAAGTACTAATACACAAAATTCATATCCACATGGCAAACAAGATATGTATTACATTACCAATGAAACCTAACAATAACAATCTTGTAAAAAGATTTCCTCAACTCTTTGAATCGACTATCAATAGTTTAAGGTACAATGTGTTTGCTACTGCACATCTTCATAATACAGACTTTTTTCATAATTCCATTAAAGTAACAAATCCAAAATGATATAATACACCATGTTTTTGTCCTACAATTATTATCTTCTTCAACTTTTCACAAGGATCTAATTGTAACCAAGGATACTTATTGCTTTACTGTAGTAAATTCTTGTTTGAAACGGTGATCTCCCCTGATACATGAGTTAAATGGTATATAATTCTTTATTAAACTCCCCATTTCATAAAATCTGTTAAATTTTATCATTTATCAGTTTGAATGGACAATCTCCCCTTTAACATGCACTTGATAGTATAGCTGATTTTTTTTTGTATCTCCCAAGTTCATAAAGTCTGCTAAATATTAACTAATGCATTAAATTCATCAGTTTGAAAGAGTTATCTCCCCTATTGCATTTTTTTTTTTGGTAGTAAATTTAGATGATTTTTGTTCAGTACATAATTCCTTTCAAGCATTTGGCATAATAAAAATCCTCTAGTTTAACAGAATTTGTGTTCATATATATACTTGTTGAATATGATTTATGATACAAATATTAACAATGTTGGATCTAAATATGTTGAACCAATTTCTAGTCTTCCCCATAAATGAAGTTGCAGAGTAAATCATTGTTAAGTGTTGGATCTTTTCTCTTATGCAATATTTCTAATTTATTTGTGAATTTTGTGGCTTCTTATATCTAATGTCATACAATTATTCATATAATAATGGCATATCTAATTCTAGCTATATTCATCCGTCTTTATATAAAATAATAAGAAACAGCAGTAAGCTTTACACGACAATATAAACAGCTGACAAGACAGATTTGTTAGTAACATGAAATTTGTTGATATTGTTCTGTTATTAATCATCAGTCTACATTTTATTATGAATTCTTCAGTATTTTTTTTGTTTTTTGACATAGAGAATTTTGAAAAGGGAACTTGAATTACCATTTTTATGTTTTATTGAAACATCAATAAATTATTTGCTGTGACAGTCTAGGCTTGATCATTTACAACCACAAAATAACTCGCTTCTTTAAAGTCTCAATAGCGTTTCTTCTTTATTTACTCAACCTGAAACGACACAAAGTAAAAACAAATTATTATCACAAAATTATATAATAAACATTTGAGTTTCATATAGGCATACATTTACAAAATAAAGAAACGGTTTTCTCCAAGACTCACAGATGCATCATCGGAACGTCAAGTGGGCGACTGTCGTCATTAATTAATTCATTCTGCTTTCACATTATCATTAATGTCTTGCTAATGCTTTAAATGATGACAATTGTTTTATATAATTTTCTTATTCCTATATCAATACGATTTATAAACTCCAATGGTCTGTGGTGTACAATGTCAGAGGGACATTTCATTTAGATTCTTCCCCTTTTTCTGCTCATCTAATATCCCTTTGCCCGATTGTTTGCCTTGTCTTCAAAATATGATAAAATCAGGTCATTCTTGTTTTTGTTTACACATAAGTTAACACCATTCATCACTAACTTCTGTATCTTTCCAAAGCATTTGAAACCTTACTTTGTTAATTCATTTCTGATACCCATTATTATCAAATCATTTCAGATAACACATTTATGGTATAGTGAAACTTTAAACAATATAAATGAACCAAATACTGAAGTTTACAAGATAACTTCTATTGATACAAGATTAATTGGAAATCAATCGCGTTCAATTAGATTGATCAGTTTGTTGTTTTCGCCACCAACAACATAAAATGATACCCAACTGTTGCTCTAAAAGGTCTGTTTTGCTTTGTTTTTCAACTGTTTATACAAATGTATGTAGCACCACACAGATATCTTCAGCACCTTTGCCACCTTAGTTGTCACTACCAATATTTTCAACTTGCATCAATTCAGCCAAGGATGACCGCTACTGGGAATGAAAGTCTTACAGATTGGCTGATCTTAAGGATGACTGCTACTGGGAATGAAAGTCTTGCAGATTGGCTGATTTTCATAATATAAGTCAGTTGACATAAATGCTTTTCATTTATGCAATTAAGGATAGGTCAATGATCTCGTTTTTGAGATACAAGCGTTTTAAATTTTGGCGGGAAAAGAAAACCAAGATTTTTCAAACGTAATACATAGGAACAAAAATAGATTTTTAGGGGCCAGACAAAATAGGGATAGAGTCTTACAAATAAGGTGTTTATTTTAAGATTACTATCAGAAATATAGGGGTAAATGGGTAAAAAAAATTCCAATGACAATTTATTAAAGTTCCACTATGGCAATTTGTACATTTGCTTTTACTTTAATTTGTATCCCGATTGTATATTCAATTTTGTTTGCCTTGTTTGTGAAATAAAATGTATGTTGTGCCATGCGTTGTGTTATAAAAAAGCATATATTTTACAGGTAGTTCGACTTTAAAGTCAATGTGTTTAAATTAAACCAAACAATAGTTTGTATTGAATTTGATGGTGTTTTATTTGTAGTATTAATGCATGAACAGAAAAAAACTATCCAATACTTGTCTTTCTGTTCAACATCTGCAGCACAAGATCTAGATGTACAGCAGGTTTAACGTTGATGAAAGTTTGTCAGATTTTTCTCCCTTTTAAGCAAGTATCATGGTTAAAAAACTTGACTGGACCAAATACGATACAAAACTTTTTAACAAATTCATTCAACACTTTGTAATATTCAGTAACATTTTGGATGGATTAATAAATAAGTGCAACCAACATATGTTGATATGTACATAAAGCCATTTTCAAATTCAGACCATTTAAATATGGTGCTTCATGCAAATGTAGGAGAAAGAATCTGTTTGTCTTAAAATCTTAGCTTCATTCTGTTGATTTCAAACCATAGTTCAACTCCAAATGAGTTGGTCAATTTCTGTGTTTTACATGTTTATTCTATTAAATCTAGTGATCATGCCGATATGTTATTGTCAGAAAAGTTTTGTAATGTAAAAGACAAATCTTCAGTTGATTGGACATTGTGGATCTTCTATTCTCGTTTATCCTGTAGACTGTGTAGAACTGTAGGTTTATATAACATATAATTAGTTATTTTCCAATCATTTCTGCCTTTTTTTATCCATTGATGACTACTTTATGACATCATGTATGAAGATGTCTCCTCAAGAACCTGGCACCTGCACTGCTTTTTTTTACACCATTCTTTACTGATGACTTGCACTAAATTAATACTAAAGTGATCTATTTTGTTTAACCACATATCAATTATGTTAAATAATACATTTTAAAGTCTTTAAATCCAGATCAAACAAAAGTTTAGCTGTGTACGAGAAAACAGCCGACTGCATGGGGTTTAAAAAAAATAAAAAACTATTTGCTTTTTCTGTTTATAGAAACACTATTGTTTTGCATTTGTAGTGTTTATTTGACTTTGGTCTGCTATATATCATTTCTATATATGTAAATTTAACCATTTCTTAAAATAACTAAAACTGTTACATGTATACCAAATTTTAAAGTGATGCATGTAGATCTTAATGCTTTGAAAGTATGGGAGGGTTCAGAGAAAAGCAGATTGAACTTGGAGATCATATCTATCTTTCTTTTACAGATATTTTAACTGACCCCAATTTCAAAACCAATTTAAAGTTTAAGATAAAGTATATATTGCCTTAAAGTATTGTGAAATATGTGGTTTCATTTTGTAGGTTTAAAAGAAGAATTTTGCGGAGTATATATCTTTAATTTATATCTTTAATTTTGATTCATTGGTATAGCACATGTTGCCGTGATTAAATTATCCCAGTCGAGGGCCAGTATGCAAGCTATTGCCTTAAATATAACACGCATACTATCCCTCAATGGAGAAGATTCAATCTTGTTCAGAAGCGTCATGAAGTTAACAACAGGTCACAATCTATTGGACCAAATTACATTATATATTATGCTTTAACCATGTGTACAGGATTTGAAAAGAAAACTTATCAGAATCAGGAGTGTTAGCAGGTTATATACGACACATTATCCTCAAGAAGCATTATCCAATTGTATGCAATAAATGAAAGTAATTTGGCTATAAACCATTTTGACCTTAATAACACTGAAACCATATTGAAAGACCAGAGGAGAAAAAACAAGCGATATGACAGGAATCAGAAGCAGGAATGAGAAATCATAGTCATGGAGATATGTAGGAAATAGTACAAGCCCATGGTTATATAATAAGCCTTGTACACAGGACCACCAGCTTAGTGTCCCCTCAAAAAGATGTGTGGATGTAGCTTTTACCATTCAGTTCATATGACTTGGATATATGACACTACGAAGAACATAATCAGCTCCAGTCAGTATAAAATGTCCCCATCAAAATTTGTTAATATCTTTTCCATCTTACTTTTTTCCTATTTCTTGTAAATATTTGCCCTGTACAGTCTGTGTGGGATTTTTGACCAAATTTTAAAATGTTTGTAAAAAAGTAACATTTTTAAAGAAAACCATCACACCTAATAGGGTATGTGTGTAGGCAACTGCAAACAAAGAATTACTTATATGGCCTACCGGTAGTTAAGAAAAAGTCAATCCGACTAAAACCAGATCTACTTTGCTCCCGGGATGTTGCTTCCTGCGATGCGATATCCAAATATTGGGAGCAACGTAGATCTGGTTTTAATCAGATTAAGAAAAAGTTTGACGTGTTTAAAATTTTAAGAAAATAAATGTCCCTTAGGCCTATTAAAAAACTTGTAAGATAAAAGATGAACACATCTTTCTGGTGTTTGTTGCATTTATATATGGCTGAGAGATCGTTAAACTGACATTAAACCCAACTAAAATAAAAAACTTTCTGTACATGTGTATAAATGTAAAGATAGCAGTTTTTCTTGTTAAAAATTTATAACTGATAGTGGGCTACATTGCACGTGTACTTGGTCACCAAACCAAATTGGTAGACAATAAAATTTATTTTTCTTACAACATGTACAATGTTGCTTGTACTAATTAATGCCTTATTTAATTCTCAGGTACTATTTAAAGGTTTATCAAAATCCACTGGAAGGGGTTAAAGCGACTATTTTGGCCTCGAGAGTGGGGTCCGGGAAAGGGAGATTATCAGAGACTGGGAGATAATTGATGATGCATTGGTCCAACTTTTGCCAAGGTTGACAGTCACATGAATTGTAGAGGCTGAATTTGAGTTCTTGACTAAATTTTTCAACTGTTTATACATGTATATAATTGTGTAGGAAATGTACTTAGTTACTTTGCAGATATGAAACTATTGTACAGCTCATTTTGACCCAACAGCTAGGAAAAAACAATTTCTTTTCTTTCCCCCACAGCTACCATAACATGTATAATACATGTATGCATATATATTTAAACTGTCACAACCTGTTGTTCTTTCCAGCAATCATTTGACAAACAATAAATAACAGTTTATAATTAACACTTGTCACAATTAAATCATGGAAGGTATAGTTTCCACCAGCTAGGTACATGTATACATTTATAGGTTTAAATGTTTTCAAAAAAATCTTTATCCATTTCTCATCAGTACATGTGTATATAGATCTATAACATATTATGTAGTACATGCATGTATATATATATATATACCGGTAACCTACATGTATATAGTTAGATTCTAGCATAGCTGTTTATGACAATTCATCTGGCATTTTGTGATTTAGCAATGACAAATATATGAACATATAGATTTGGTGTCAAATTCAACTGTAAACGTACATTATGTATTGAATTATTTTAAACCGACTAAAACATAACTGTACAATGTAGTTCAGACATCCAGGGATGGTCTTGGTTGCCATCATCGAGGAGCGCCACTCTTCGGTGGAAACCGCGAATGGAAAGGATCTTCATCATTACCACAATTTGTACATCTACAGTATGAATTTATATTATTATACACAACATACTTCTCCGATAGATACGAAAGTCACATGGATAACTTTCAGCTCAGTTTAATCTTTTCCTCAGAACTTTTTTTGCTTTATTACATTCCAATCTAGAACTATAGTGTTTTCAATTATAATTCATGGACAACAAATTATTTTTCTTATAATCAAACTGTTTAAAATCCTATAAACTACTAATTCAAGGTGTTTACTCAAAGTCTTTATGCTGTCTAACAAAACCGATTATAATGCCTCACTAAACATCTAAAACAAAATGTTTGCATTAATTCAGCATTTAATAATTATAAAACACACAGATCATATCTATACATAATCTTAAAAAAAATAAAAAAAAGAGTTCATAAGCAATTGTTTATAATTTTTTAATTTTTATAGGTGTATGTACTTTAATCTTAAAGACTTACTTCTTCATATATATATATATATACATTAACAACTTTAAACTTAAATCCATGTTCATTATGGGTTTAAAATTCAAACAAGTGAATAGTCACCAAGACAGAAAACATACAACTTTAATTGAACGACAAAATACTATAACTTGATTTTAAGAGTGTTTTAGAATTACAATTTTTTTTTTTTATAGAAAATGGCAATTTAAAAGTAATTGATAATATTTGTGTATGAAAGTTTGAAGCGCATAGCCTAGATACCAATTTTTTCATGGTATGTTTATCAACTTCATTGGATTTAATTTAATTTGTTTATAAATTTTAAAACATTATTGAATCTAAAGAATATTCAATATCTAGTAACTTTGTAATGTATGTATATATAAAGCTTCAAATGCCATGAAAACTTGAATATAAGGTAAAATTTACCCAATAATGTACCTTTATAACTTTACATTTGATTATTTCTCTCAAGTACAGATTCATTATAAATCATAAATGTACATAATATAATATAAATTTTTCAAATCAAGATTCCAATCACATTATCTGAGCACACGTGTACTGCAGCGTACTTATAGTTATACGTTATGTTGACGACAATGATACACGTTAATTTTTATAATGCTGACGTAACACCTTGCTTCTGATCACGCTGATCAATAG
Source organism: Pododesmus macrochisma (assembly GCA_032359645.1). Lineage (NCBI taxonomy): Eukaryota > Metazoa > Mollusca > Bivalvia > Pectinida > Anomiidae > Pododesmus > Pododesmus macrochisma. Next base: position 13,136 of record JAUMGZ010161770.1, read on the forward strand.
ACGTGACCTTGACCGTCTAACTGTACATGTGTGTATTCACTTGAAAGTATTGGCGTGTAGTCGGCCATCTTTGTTTTTTCTTCAATCACCATTTCATTTTGTGAATAAGTTACAAAGCAAATATACATTGATATCACTTACTTATAGATTAATTTTTTATATCTTCCGTTTAACAGCTGAGGTTAATGTCATTTTCTATATTTCCAAACAAAATTGAATATCCAATAATTTGTGAAACGTGACAACCAAGGTGGCAAATCGATACTATACCTGGAAATGTTCCCCAATAATCTGCAAACCCTCGTCAACTTGAAGACTTAAGATATACAGAAAAGCAATAGGAAAAGCACATCTACAAATATTTCATTAAAAAAATTAAATATATAGCCAGACTTTATCACCATTTGCAAGTAAACAATGGTGGCAAAGACAGTGTTTACATGTCCAGCGTAACTTACGCTTTAAAATGAGAATCCACTCCTGTCGAAGGCTTTATTTACAGCCTTTTATTCCCTAACACCCTACTGATCTTTGTGGAATTATCACCTTCCACATTATGTGAAATTAAAATCTAACGAAGACTATATCATTGCTGCAAGGCGTTGTCGACTCCATTTTGGCATGATTTTGGCAAATTTCTTTCGAAGAACAGCCCGATCTGAGCATACGATAAACTGCCGAGCATCACATCCTCTCTCACAGATGCACTTTCGTGTTTTCGACGGAAGAATAATATAAATTTGTGATAGATTTTTGTGTGTGTTATGCAGAGAAATTAACAGAAATTTGACTGCAAAGGTGACTCAAAAACCTCCCTAACTGCGTGTGTTGTGTATCCTAGCTGCACGAGGTGGTCAGACGGTTGAGGTGCGAGCTATGACGTACACCACCATGGAATTTAGAGCCGAAAGGATATAGTGTTTCAAAAATATTCGCAAGTTTTATCTCCTAATTATGTTAGCATCAATAATATTAAATATTAAATGAAGATATTATTTAATCAATCATTAACATCCAGTAATAAAACGTTTATTGGTTATCAACAAATATATTTTATTGATGAACTTAAATATCCAAATTACGTATTACCTCCACTCGTTCCCCAATTGTCGCTATATGCAAATATTACTCTTGAACCAGGCAATTATAATTTCTATATTTCATCATTGTTTTCTAAATTCTTGTGAACTAATACAATAAATAGATGATTAATCAAAATATGCAATTCCGGAAATTCGATTTATATGCATAATCTTATACATGTAAACACATAAGGAAAATAAACAGTTTTTGTCAATACGACGAGTCCAATTTGTGCACAGGAATATGAAGGGATAACAGAATTGTTTAATTTGTCTGCATTATTTTTTGTTATTCACTAAATATATATATGTGTTTGTCTAACGTCTTCTGCTTTTATAAAAGTTACAGGTTGAATGTTATATACAATACAGATCATATTAATTTATCATTTGTAATATATGGAATGATTCATTTGGTTGTAGGGGTGCATAAACGCCCCAAAGACCTTAAATCGTCTGACTCAAAAGAAGACTTGCAAGCATGTTTGTAATGGAAATCGACTAAAACTCTGACTAAAGCTGTTATTTCACCATGATTGGAAGACTCAGTTTTACTATGAAATGTAGAATACCGGGAAAACTTGTAAAAGATTTGATTTTCCCCCAGATGAAGGAACACTGTGTAAGAGAAAGTGATGGGTTTTAAATAAAGTGCAAATAGAGAAAATTCGCCAAAATAGGTGACAGTTGAAGTGTCCATGAAGGGCGTTCAGTATATGTAATAACCCTCAAATTTAGAACAATAGCACTTCTCCAAATACTTTTGTTGCACTTAATTAAATTTTTAAAACTTATTAATACATGTATGTGTTGGTGGTGTATTAGGCCGAGATTCCTCTGCATATCAAACGAATGCTGTTTTCTGATATATTCGTTTTAGGGGCAGAGATATCTCCATGCTATTAAAAAGACGTCACAAAATAAAATCTACTGCCGACAAAAGTAACCGCACGATTTCTTCCATTTACTTAGGAATTCAAAACTGTCACTTGATATATAACTCTCAGGAACATTTATTTACTAGAATCCGCCAGAAAATAATCACTTAATCATATTTTCTATAGTTTTGGTCACTTAAACGCGACGAGTGGAGAAAAAATTGTCCAACATTCGGCCATGTTCATTTCAATCCAGAAATCTTTAGTCATTGGCTGTTTCTTTATTTGTAATATGAGGTCACTCCATACATGGGAATACTAGTATGCTATCTACCATATATGGAATTGACCTCAATTGAAATGAAAATGGGTTTTGTATGAGACAAGTCCACCTTGGATGAACTAAAAACTAAAAGTTAATGATGAGCTAAATGCAAAATTTTGGCCAACAGCCCTTTAAATGGTAAAGGGTGGTTTTGCACAAAAACAATTAAGTCCTGAGTGGTTTCGCTCTGAGTTGTTTCGTACTAAGTAATAAATGATTATGCATATATGTATATTTTTTCACAATTCACTTGTTTTGTTGTTTCTTTTTTACTTTTGTTTATTGATATATGATAATTACAGTATTCTACAGTATCTTAAAAAATAATATTTAAATTTTTATTCTTTTCATTACAGGGTAGAGGTTATTTTATTCATGAGTGCAATGTTAAGGGCTTAATTACACATCACTCCTGAAAAGAAAATAAAGTACTAGTCACAATAAAGTCACAATGTCATTACATGTTATAACAATACAACAAACTATTACCGCTTGATCATGATACCTAGGCCTAACAAAAAAATGTGTGTGTTTCCGGTTTCCCGGTCGATTCAAGATATTTAGTGCCGACTCAACATTTTTTTCCGGAACCGTCAAACCGGAAGTTGTGTTGGTTTAGAAAATCCAAACAGTCAACAACACGAGGAGCATGGATTGCTGCGCTGCCAATGTTTTTCAAGTGTTGATTTCAAAATGCAACCATTTAGAGGGGATAAGGGAGCTGCGAGCGTTCCCAGCCAATTGGACTGTGAAG
>JAUMGZ010161781.1:0-16173 GCA_032359645.1 Pododesmus macrochisma
TGGGATCTCTTTGACGACGTCCTCTTACAACGGGTGTGACGTGGGATCTCTTTGACGACGTCCTCTTACAAAGGATGTGACGTGGGATCTCTTTAACGACGTCCTCTTACAACAAAGGATGTGGCGTGGGATCTTTTTAACGACGTCCTCTTACAAAGGGTGTGACGTTGGATCTCTTTGACGACGTCCTCTTACAAAAGGATGTGACGTGGGATCTTTTTAACGACGTCCTCTTACAACGGGTGTGACGTGGAATCTTGTTGACGACGTCCTCTTACAAAGGGTGTGACGTGGGATCTCTTTAACGACGTCCTCTTACAAAGGGTGTGACGTGGGATCTCTTTAACGACGTCCTCTTACAAAGGGTGTGGTTTTTTGATATTACCCTTCTTATTAGTGACCTTTTTTAGTTTTGCAAGTTTAAATTTTTATACATATTTTGTTTGTATTCTCAAATAAGAGCCCACTCAGTACAAATGACATAATGAGAATGTAGTCGGGATGAGGAATACTGGTAGAACATGATGTATAGACGTGGTAGAACATGATGTATAGACGTTCTTTAAACGAACTACAACGATGTATTGTTTTCGTAAAGATACACTGTCATTTGAAATATGCTCCTTCATGAAGTTGAAACTATGAGTTATGAGTATTATGAGATAATATATTTAATTTGATATCAAACGTGTAATGTAAAATTGAAATTATATTGAATTTATACATGAATAGATTCTATGCTTAAAAAGATCATTTCCGTTAGGTTAATAAGAGCGGTTTTGAAGACAACGAATTCAATTACTAATCTTATCGATCACATAAACTATCTGCTTCTTGTATTCTAAAATTCAATGATTTGCAGATTTTGCAGCACCCTTAGTTAACACTTAAATTTAACAATTCCGAAGTAAATTAGATTGCCTTTTAAGGTACGTGACAACTAACACATACTGACAATCATGTAAATTAAGATTTGATACAATACAGTGTTTATATATGTAGATTGCTGTATATAGTGTAATTCATGGGGAAATTCACGACTCAGAGATGTCGATTGCCGTACATATATACGACGAATAAAAGGAATTTCATGAAATATATGCATTATTTTTAAAGACATATAAGGTTTCACCATGTGTGTTTCTAAATCTTGTATAGAAGATTATTTTGAATTTCAATTTCTTTTTAAAGACAAGTGACTCTCCGTCGAAATATTTGGACCAATAGCAGCTCTTGTTCAAATTTGACCCTAAAGTGTGGTCCCCTTAGTAGCTTCATTAATTTGAATAATATGTGTTGGTTTAATTAATAAGGCTGCTACACAAGAAGTTTAAACAAACAGCTTATATGATCTTAATATTAATCTGGTTGCAAAAGTTTAAATTGTTAATTCGTATTTGATTAACTTATTAGAATTTTTTTGTTAAAATCTTGTCAAATCCAACCCATGGTACCTAGTGGCGTTCACTGCCGATTATGTGTGTGTGTGTGTGTGTGTGTGTGTGTGTGTGTGTGTGTGTGTGTGACCCAATTGTTACACCTTTTAAACATGTTTGAGTCCCCTCCAATCAAGGATGCTTCCTACCAAGATTGGTTGGTATTGGTAGGCGTACTTGACGATAAATCGAAAATGTGGACAGAGTTGATTTTTTTGTCCCGGAAAAGTGTAACGTATTTTCAATATTGGGCTTACGCCTTGACACAACCTGGTTATCCAAGCCAAATAGTTAAAACCTATGTTAACACTATAACTCTGAGTGTTCGACTTTGTCACAAGTATTTGGAAACTGTGTCAATTTTCCAATTTTGGCCCCCATATTTAGGCCTTTGATGTCGAGTTTTATTCGACAAAATCAAAGCCCCATTGTACAGTAATGAAACTTCATACAAAATAGCCATGAAATGTGCTCACAGGTTTCAGAAGAGAAGGTGAAAATATGACAATTTTATTAGAATTGTATTAAACTCTGACACAAAAGGGAGAAACACGTATGTTGATCACAAGGTGATGCCGTGAACAAACTTAGTTCTCACGGTCCCAAGTCACTATTTATGCCATTCTGAGTATCCCAAAACTTTCTTTTCGGACTCCACACAATTCAGACTATTGATATTCTTTTGGTTTTTTGCCAAATGTTCCCCCTTTTTAGCCCTATCATTTCAACAAATTCACACTGCCATGTTTGTATGACTTCCCTGAGCTCGAAACCTTATCGTGGTAGGGGAGGTTTGAGTACCTCGATGACCTGGAGAGCTATACAGGCGAGAACTTATGTTTTTCTGGTAGGGTCACCAAGGTCAGACATGCAAGTTCAAAGGAAGAAGCCAGACAAAGATCAACCATGTACTTCGGAGGGGGCTCAAAGAACGGTGGTCACGTGAACAGGGTTTTTAACTTTCTGGCACGATTAAGATCTCCATGTAAAGTTCGATAGAAAGAGTAGGCGGAAACGCCGTTGCATGGGCTCATCCTTCTTCCTGAACTATCTCTATTACTTTCATTTCCCATTCCTGTCGCCGCTTCTCCTCCTGTCCTCTTTACATTTGGTTTTTCTCCTTTAGTCTTTTGTCACGATATCAGTGATATATTCTGGAAGAGACGTTAAGCCCTAAATTAAATACTTTTTTGGGGGCATTTTCCTAGTCTTTGGTCACTCGATTAAAATACCATTTTTTAACAATCTTTCAATCAGACGGGAAAAAAATGTACGCAATGAGGAAAAGAAAAGACAGCAAGAAGGGTAAAGTAACGCTGTTGGGGTGGTACAGGAAGGATGATGTGGCAATGTATAAACGGGGTTACCCCCTAATCTTCTAAAACCTTACATTGGAATCTCTATGATTTTAAGACAATCGTGGGATCTTTGCATTCCCTTCGAAAGATCTGTGTCCGGTCTCTACCTCTGTAGTTATTGGGGGGATGTTAGACCTTTATTTAGTCCTAAGTTACTCTTCTGGAAAGGTTGTAAATATAATTTATGTTGATACATTTTAGTATTAGATTAATCAAGATACATAACTATGACATTATCATTAAAATTAGACCTGTGTCTTCTGCTCCTCGACAATACACTCAAATACAGGATCTAACAAGACCTTTGCACTTAGCTAATCAGCGCATTGCCTTCTTAATCGTTGGGGCACTTTCTGTAAACGCTTTCACCGACGATTAAGAAGACGATGTGCTGATTGGCTAAGAGCAACGGTCATGCTGAGGTGACCTCAAACGAGGTGTTGTTAGATCCTGTATTGTCGAGGAGCGGAATATACAGGTCTAATTTAAATTAGATTGATAGCTATGACAACCACGTCAGTGATACAACAATAAATATAATTTACATACATTGGTTGATTATTACACGAATAAGGGCTACTTCCATGTTGCACGATTTAAATTACAACACGGTGTAACAATTACCATCAGACTACAAATCATGCCAAAATATTGCGTTCTTGCATGTTTATTTGATAAAAATACAAAAACATCACAATTATCGAGAGTCAATTATTATATAAATACATTATAAATGTATGTATATCAATTACGTGTTCATAGTACCACAAATACTTTGTTTGATGTGGAGAAATCAGACAGAAATAATTATCTATAAGATCGATTACATCAACATAGCTCGTATCACGAGGCAGTAGGTTTACGCACACCCGTTTATTGTTATTTTATTATCTGTACATGGATTATGCTAGTTACATTCATAGGGAGGTAATAATCAGATAATTTGTTTTGTTTGAGAAGTTTGATGGCTGCTGCACCATCGCATTCTTATAAAGCGTTTCAGGATTTTTCTTCGTGCAACAGATTTGCGTATATCAGCGTGCATCATATCGCTTGAATTATCACCTATAGGGTAGTCAATACGAAAAACCAAGACGATATTCAAAAGCCGGAAGCTGCTGGACATGGGCAAATGAAAAGGAAAACGTGGGACACAAACAGAAAAAAAGAACAAACATACATATATTAACTAAAAAAGGAAACGTCACGAATTTGTATTCACAAACTAGAAGCGAAACCAGATTCTCGTGCTTGTGTAAGCGTTTCCTGCTACAATTGTATAATTCACCGCGATATTTTCGTGTCTGTTTGTTTAATTAAGACTTAACGTCACTTCCAGGGCATTTCACGATATCGTGACAAAAGACCAAAGTAAAAAAACCAACAACAGGAAAGGAAATGAAGTGGCGAAAGGAACGCGAAACGAAAGTTTAGGGATAGTTTAGAAAGAATGATGAGCCCACGCAACGGCGATTCCGCCTACTCTTCTGTCGAACTTTACACGGGAATCTTTATCGTGCCAGGGGGTTAACAATCCCTGTACACGGGACCGCAAGCATACCGTCCTCTCCGAAGGACGTGGCTGATCTTTGTCTGGCCTCTACGTTTCAATCTATCTTACTTGGGTGACTCTACCATGAACACACGTTCCGCCAGCAAAGCTCTCCAAGTCATCGAGACACTCAAAACTCCCTTCCACGATAAGATGTCAATTGAAGCACTGGGAAGTTTTCCGTGTCATTTCGGTAACTTAGCTTATACAAAATATGCAGACGAACAATTTCATTTTTGTTACATTTCATTATTTTAATTATCAGGTCCTTTCTATTTTAAATATTTTCCCAACCGACTGCGTCGATGACGAATGATTTGTGGCTTGGCATTGGATACTCACACTCGTTTGTTTGACGTTACCCGTGATCAGTTTTAAAGACCCGTCTCACTTTGCGACTTCTAAAATTCTAGGGGTGACTTTTAAATGTATGACTTTTTGTTTGTAAATATTCTTTGTTCTGTTGATCCTTTTGTCTTCTTGTTTTGAACACCAAGGTACTTTTCCTTTATATTACTTCCTTGATAAAAGTAAAAATAGACTTAATATGTTATGAATTTAGTTATTCGATACATTATCCAAATAAGGAGCCAGAACAGTCTAGTGCTTGGTAAATTGTATTCAAATGTGGTCCTTTTTAATTTGTTATATCGATGCGTAAACAACTTCCAGTGAACCAATCATGATATCTAAACAAAATGTGTTAGTAAGATGTTCTTATTAAATGCTTACTTTTTACACTGGAAACGTATAGGTGTATATTAGATATCTGGCAAATAAGAGTATCATTCATCATTCATGGTTTTGTAGAAGGGTTAGCTCTGTAAGAGATGTTACCAAATGCAATCTGAAATATGCCTCCGATAAATATGATATTTATAAGAAGAAAGAACCAATACTCGGTGTGAGACACCCCCGTCCCGAACCCCAGATCTTCCTTCGAAGCACCCGTCATTAATGGACGCTATAGAGAAATTTAATTTAGAATAGACAAGACTTCGATAAATCAAAGCTACAAAGCCAAAGTCAAGATTATTTCAGTAGGGTTAATCAAAGCTACAGAGTCAAAGTCAAGATTGTTTTTCAGTAGGGTTAGCATTGTAAGCTATATCTGTCACCATTGTTTAATTCGGTGGTATACAAAATCGACGCACAATTAAATCGTCTCGATCCCTCATTTCGTTTGGTCACTTTTTATTACTCGAGTTTATTGCGATGTGCGTTTTAGAGCAGGATAAGCACGACAGGTTTGTTAGCACGTGACGTCTGTGAGCACGTGTCATATTCTACTCTGGTAATTATAAATTACACAGTTGATTTTGTTACGATTTCGTGATCCCTGTTATAACTATCACTTCACTGCTAATTCCCCGGCTAACAGATTGACAACACTTCTACTCTTGGCTGTGGCGTCCAATGGACTTCGTCAGTTGCCTCCAAATTATATTATTGGCTGCTTCGGTGTGATTTGGAAATGTGACTTTCTTATTAAAAAACTTTAACTTCGTTTGTAAATGACGCTATTGAAGTCTGATCGACTGATTCAAGCAAACGAGGAACTCTTTAGGGGGTATATACAGTCATTAAACTTTGGAATCCATCTTAATTGGAATGTTTGACGCATTATTTTACCATAAATATAACATTGTACACGATTATACCGGCATTCGAGTGTAGTTTAGAGAATTGAAACTTTGTTGAAACATCGTTAATGAACGTGAGATTAATTTATTTTAGGTTAATTGGAGACATGGTATCATGCGACTTAAGACATTAAGACGAACGATCTTTCTCTATACATGAACTTGTTATCTCGAAGAATACAGAAGAAATAGGTTACATTTACATATTGATGACATTTCTATTTTCTTAACGAAACCATATTAGCCATTTATTTCGTAATCCAAAGATCAGAACAAAAGCCTTATCGCAAAAAAACCACTAAAACACACGTGTATTGCTGCTCCAAAGCTAGACCTGGAATTCGGGGCGGGGTGTCGCAACAGCTCTTTCCTCTAATAAATGTCATATTTATTGGAGGCATGTTTCAGATTGCATTTTTGTATTAGTAAGTTTCCATGTTATTTCAATGTTGTATTTATATTTTAGATCAGCATTTACTAATGCGTCTGAAGACTTTAGAATTACTTTTTATATACACTTAATTAAAAAATCAAAAATAGCAACACCTATAAAAATTTGGAATAGGTACACTTGCTCTTTTGGAAGTGAGATTTTTGTATATATGTTAAATCCAAGAAGGTGAAGTTGGAAGACAAGTATGATTCTGTTGATTTTCATCCTTTGAATCAATTTTCAATTTTCTGATCGTAACTTGAACAGTGATGTACCTAAACCGACTGTAAAGGCTGGACTGTGGACTTGACCACATATTGATATTAAGACAAAAGTATTTGTTAGAAATAATTTTCACAATAAAAATCGGAAATCTTGTACAACACGTAATGCGGGCGATACTCTCGGCAAATTATCCAAGATGTAAGAGAAGAACTAACACCAAAACATGATGGCAGTATTTGGTCACAGCTTTAATGAAATTTTATATATTAGATATTTTTATATGTATGTCTCTGTCAGTTCACAACTGAATATTTGAAGATCGCCGAACAATTTATGGCAAACCTCAATTTAACTGCATATGTATATATATGAAATATCACTTCATGTGTGGATCATGGGTATCAGAGATCCACAATGAATGTTACTGGAACCTGTGTTACAGAGCTCAGAAGTGTTCACAGCTATTTAAATATGTATATATATATATATCTAACAGACAATATCCATGTAAACTATATTGCGACTCAGCGAAATCTTACATGTACAGTAATGATCATCATCTGTCTTGCTCTGTCCATTGATCCACATGTTGATGCGTTTGTTCCTGCTTTTGGTCCCGTCTGTTTCCAGAGCTCCCTCGTGCTGTTGCGTGGTCTAAGGATCCGATGCACTTGGAGTAATGTGGTTGCATACGGCTTTTCACATAAGTGGTGGCAATTTAAAACAAGTTGAACTATTTAAGAAATGTTTCATAATAAACCTTACAGTCCTGTGGCAAGAAGTAAAGACGTAATGTCTTGGAAACGATAATCTCATAAACACTTTTCTTGATAGCAGTCCTGGTATCCAGAAGCTCCTTTTAGTGAGTACAGTTTTAACAGCCACTAAAGTTGTTATTTTTTCTGATAACCGTCAAAGATTTCTGATATTGGGGGAAAAAACTTTGGTAGATTACTCGTCTTTGACTTTGAAAGGTCCTGGAATCTTTTGTGTATTTGACAAGCAAATACCCCGGTTCTGCGCCAATTGTTGGGAGGTTTTTTTCGCTCAACGAGTGTTTCGGATGTTATGACAATCTTTTCGTTTTCAACAAATTACTTCCATTTTCTAGGGTCCAGTTTGCGAAAGAATGACAAGACAACAAGGCTATTCTATTGACATTGTATAAGCGATATTTCATGTCCGGCGTCCGAACGTGACTGCCGTATTCAGAACATTAACAAATTTATAGAGCATAATAACAATAGCAAATAAAAACATAAGTATTAATCAAAAGTGTCAAGAAAGTCAGTTTAATTTACGTTCTCTTCCCAGGTGCCCCGTCTTTGGTCTTTTGTTAACTCAGGGAGGTGTTATCTGGTAATCTTTAGCAATTAATTGCTGGCATTATGTCGCCGCTCTCGGTTAACACCCAACCACTCTGGTTTTGAGACAAACGTGTCAGAACTGTCGTTGAATGTCCAGGAATGTTTTATTTTAACAATGGCGGAATATTTTCAAAATTATTGTACAACAGTCTCAACAGAGCTCAGAAGTGTTCACAACTGTTTTAAAAACGGGAAATGCAGGAGAATGGGAAATACAAAGTAGTTAATGATGACTTGACAAATAAAATAACTAACAAGGTAAAAAAATTGGTCAATGATATGCACAAACGCGGTTCTATTACAGCAGATATGCGCGGATACCTTTTACCGCGTGACGTTAGAGCTGGTAAGTTACAAGCGAACCCAAAAATACACAAGAACAACAATCCAGTAAGAACCATAGTAAATGGCCGCAACCATCCAACAGAAAAAATGGCAGAAATTGTTGAAAATCAGTTAGAAGAACATGTAAAGTCTCTCCCTAGCTTTATCAAAGATACCACAGACTTTATTAACAACATTTCACAAGTACCCCAACCGCTGCCGCATGACACTTTGATGTTTTGCATGGATGTCAAGGCACCATATCCAAACGTTCCGCGTGAATATGCTCGAGCTTCGGTAGAGAGAGCTCTCGAGAAGCGCACTAAAAGGAAGATAACGACGGAAGATGTATTAAATACGATGGATTTAGTGCTAGTAAATAACAACTTTTCGTTTGGTGATGAAAAATACGTACAAACCGATGGAACAGCAATCGGCTCGCATTTAGGTACGAATTACGCGTCGACATATCTTGGCGACTGGGAGGGAGAACTTTTTGAGATTTCTGTTTATTTCCGCTTCGTAGATGACATTTGGGGACTTTGGACTCATGGCTTGCAAGAATTAAAATTATTTCACGAAAATGCAAACAGCATACATGCGAATACTAAGGTAGATCTCCGGTATTCTGATGAAAAGCCAACGTTTTTATACGTATTAACTGAAATTAAAAACGGGATGTTGGTCACAGATTTGTATAGCATGCTCACCGATAAGCATTTATATTTGCATTTCGATTCGTGTCACCCAGTTACAACTAAGCGCGCTATCCCGTAAGGTCTGGGGATCAGTGTGAAAAGAATTGCTCCGTGCCGGAAAGCTATAAATGTAGTAAAGATAATATCAAATTCAATTTAGAGAAGTGCGGATATGACAGGAAGTTGATAAATTCGGGACTTATGTAGAAGCAACCTTTTAAAAGAAACGAAAGATAAGAAAGTTTATAACCGGGTTCCGCTAGCAGTGACATATTCAAAAGTACTTCCAGACATAAATAAGATTCTCCAACAGCGACAAAATACGTTAGATCAGTCATATATAATGCGATCTGTTTCCCCGAATTACCTATTGCAGCGTTCCGTAGAGACACAAATAGGAGACATCTTAGTACATAAAAAACAAAATAAATTATTTTTAAAAAACCGGACAAGTGCGAACCATGTGGTAAAAAGTGTGCATTATGTCCGTACATCCAAGACACGGATGTCTTTTTAGATCAAAATAGTAAATCATACAATATTCATAATTACATATACTGCAAGTCTTCGAATGTTGTGTATGCTATATTCTGTAAAAAGTGCTAGTTATATGTGTATGGTACAATAACTTAATTTGTCTTTGATAAGAAGAAAAAAAGACGATCCTGTTGCATCACATTTTTATTCAAATGATCATGATTTAACTCATTTTAGTGTAGTAGGATTAGAAAAATTATACAGGGATGATTTTTATTGGAAAACATAGGAGGGGTTATGGAAGAAAAAATTAAGGACATATAAGCCGTATGGTATAAATACTAAGGAGTGACAATTATTAATAATACACGTATGTTTCAGTGACATTGTTCATTATTGCGCCATTAGTGTGTACTGTATTATGACGTCAGGGTAGTAGATTATATGTTTTATTGGTGCTATGTTGACGTTAGAGTACAGTCTTAAATAAAGTTTTGCTGAGGAAGGCTGGTAATGCAGCCGAAAGCTACAGACACTAAACTGAGCAATTTTGTTATATAATTATTGGAAATAGTTTGTATATTAAAAAGAAATACTGGAATGTATTCGACGTCATGCTGGTGGTAAGGGAACAAATTAATGAAATAAGAACTTGAATAACAAATTAGCTGTGCCACATCAACTTTATGAGCAGGTGAGGAGGGTATGTTGCTGTCTGAAAATGGGAAGTTGGCAATGGGAAAACTAAAGTCTGTACGTTTGTCATTAAGTTTAGTGGAAAAGGTACCATTCGTGTCGATTAATAGTAGGAGGTCTAAGAATGAGGCAGAGAAATCGGTGCCAGTGGTGTCTTTTATCTCAAGTTTCATTGGATATATCATGTTAACGTAATCACCAAAATGTTTATTCTTCAGTGACACAAAGCGTAAATTATATATCGAAAAGTGAAATTAAAAGACTTTGCCAACGTCTTTCTAGCATTTTGGTCGACACTCCTCTGGCATTTCCCTTCATTGGGATTTGCTCCGTCAGCCTCTGTCCAAGTCTTACCAACCTCAACCACAGAGCATCCACCTTCACGTATGAATGCTATATCAGCGGGATTGTCTGAGGAAGGCTTTCCCGAAGACGTTTTGGCTGCGTTGAATCTTCTTTATATATCGAGCCTTATTATTTTTTTTATGTACTTTTTGATAATACATTTCTGCTGTTAATTTGATATTTGTGTTTTTTAAGTTCACTGCTACTGTTGTGAGACGCTTCAATACATGACGGGTATGTCATATCAAAACATAGGACCGTTTATATCAATATACATTCACAAACAAAATAGTGCTCAATAAGGTGGCCAATCTGGCCAACACTCCATGTTCCGTTTGCAAGTAAAAAGTTGCTCAACCAGACTTTTTTATTTCAATTTACATATTTTTATTTTATCGTTTTAACTACAATCTACTAAAACATGATTATATATGTATTGATTTAAAAAAAAGTGTATATACAATGCATATAAGAAGTTCAATATCATGAGGCATCTAACAAGGTTCATTAATAGTGTAACGTTTACGCCAAGAGGAATCCGACAAAGTGCATGTATATTATTATGTTTGTACCTCTTTCAGCAATACATTTTTTAAAAAACATTAAAATGAACATTATTATACATATGTTGATAATTGATATTAATATCAATACCTTGATTTTTGCCTTTAGACAAAACAAACATTACCTAGGGCATTTAATTAGACCAAAATGCAGTTAACAATGTGTCATATTATGAAGAAATATTACTTCTAACAAATAATTATGAATGTTGAATCATTAAGTAAACCAATTTGTGTTCGTAACTTTAGTAAATTGTGACAAAACTAACAAATAGATTAACAAGAAACTGCATTTTAAAATGACAATATGCAATATACATCTACAGAATGTTACCATGATTGTATCTGATCTGATTTTATAAAAACTGCAAATTAAGTGATTTCATTTTTGCTCAGTAATTATGAAAGATATTGCGTTTTCCTAACTTGTTGTTCTAAAAAATATGTGTGTCAAAATGTTGACCGCGTGACCTTTAAAATTGGCTTGTCTACTATAAGTCAAACAACTGATAGACTTGAACTGAGAGTAAATGATTTCAAACATTATGGTAACGAATTGATGGATGCAATTATCAACTGACTACAACGGAGTCAATAACGGACCCATATCAATAAGTTGAATACATTCAAGAACGACATCGGGTTGCAGTTACCGGACATATAGGTTTGTGTTCGTTGTTGTTGCTGTCCTAAATGATCACATGACTCCTGTTGTCTTGTTGAGTGTGTATTAGCAATGGCGAGATAAGTTAGATTTACGTATATTTTGAGAATATATTTTAAGTGTTACATGTTGTTAGCAAACGACGTTACACTTTGCATTTGTCTGCCTATGTTACTTACAGGGAGCCCCGTTTATCCGGTCTTCGTTTATCCGGTTCTCTTGCGATTATCTTTGGGAACGGATTTCCCTTATGTTATTAAGCCCCTTTATCCGGTTCCCCTTGTTTCAATCTCCGGCCGGCAGTTTCAGGGAACGGTTTTTCTCTTTACTATATGAAAGTGATTCGCTGAACCGGCCGGTAGAATAAGCTCCCATTCGAACAAAAATAAACCTGTCCTGCAAAATGACCCGGAACAGCGGCCGATACAACTGCCTCCTGCGTATTGTATAGCGCTACGGTTGGTTCTTGCTGGCTGTTCTATTAACTCGCGCTTACGGTCGGTTAGTTTTTCCGACTGATGTCACCGGTGTTTCGTAAGTTATCGACAAAATAAGTATACTTAAGAACAGTATTATCACACCTTGAAGAAAGATAGTCGGCATTATTATGAATGCTAGTCAAATGTAATGAATCGGCGGAACGAGTCTTAGTTTAACCGTTGGTATTGTAAGCACAATGGTCACTGAATAGCGACGACGGATACGATGACGGTCTTTGACACTGACAGATCAACTTGCTAAATCTTCAGTGCAATGTTGCCACTTAATAACCATTCATTTAAAAATGTCGTAATGTTAAAACAAGGCGTTTGTAATTCGTAATGTAATGTGAAACTTTATCTAATTATCCTCCAATCGGATATGATCAATTTTAAAAGAAAGTTTTGACTCAACCATTGACGTCGAAATCGTAGCTTGAGACAGATCCTTGATTTTCCAAAGTGCTCACATCCAGGTATTTTGTGATCATATTTCGTATATTTATTGAAGCGGTTTATTCGTCGTGGATTAACAGTTATGTGTGTTGCATTTTAATGACTAAACATGTTTTCTTTACCTAAACAATAAAATTAGACTATTTAACATATAACAATTGGATCACAAATTTATTTAATAATAATGTGTAAAAATGGACTATTCAACATAAACAAGATGAATGGAATCATATAGATTAAATGTTGTTTTGTAATCTCAATTTTGTTTGTAAAATAAGACTGATAAAATAATAATAGCTCTTTATTTCATAAAAACGGGTGAAGATTTGTGATGAAAATATTCTTGACTCTGTAATCCAGGCACCTCACTATCCAGCCATCTTTGGCTGGAAACGGATGTGGCTGGAATAACGAGGATCCACTGTATATGTTGTGTGTCGCTTTTTGTAATTAAAGAGTATAAACTTTACCTGGTGAACATTTTATCCCGGCATCACCTTTCGAGCTACATGAAGCTGTGTCAGTTTGAGACTTTGGGCATTCATTTATGTTAGACTCTGTTCCTAAACACACAAATTTCAGCTGAAAAATGTCTAAAGAAGTCTGACCAAATGCTTTGTTTTGTGTTGCCCTTGCTCCGTTACTGAAATATATATATAAACAGACAAACAATAGTTCAAGGCGTAATGTGTATTAAACATATATCATTTCCAATTCAAAATTAATGAATTTGCATGTATGTACAATATTTTTATTTTATTATTAATGTTTTTTCTGTATTTAGTTAAACAAAAGAAACTTAAATTATGACGTAATGCAAATTAAAGATTCAACATCAATCTTTATATTCTAATATTGTTAAAGTACATTTTCATGGGAGATAAATGATAACTATATGTCAAAATATATAGTTCTTATTCTTCCTGTGCGTCCACGTATTGTTTTTCTTTTGATTTTCAATGACTTTAAAGTAAGTAAAGCGAAAAACCAAGACGGTATTCTAGGTATTAAAGTCATTTATCATATTTCCGTAGGTATTGAAATGTTTCAGAATAACGTCATCACATTTCTTACAGACGGTGTTAATATGGACTTCTGAATTACAATGACAATACGTGGAGGCACAAGACACAAATAGAACTAGTTTGGATTCATTAATTTAATACATTAGATGGGAATGGTTAAACTAAGAAAGGCTGATATTTGAAAACACATACTAGAATAGGACAAGGTCATGATTTAGAAACATTTTAATTATCAAACATACGTTTGCTTAAACATTAAACGTTAATTCAGTAAGATATTAGTAATTCTAATTTGTATTCATAATATGCTTTAAGTGCATACAACTTTGTCGTCGATCATATCTCCAAATGTGGTTTGTCTGTAGCTAATTTGCGAGTGTGTTCCGCTGTCACTATTTTTCTGTCCCTGATGATGTCGCGTCGAATATGACACCGTGTATTGTACTGTTAAAAATAACGTTGTGCTACATTGTGCGCTATAATACAGGCAGCCGTAGCTGCCGAAATGTAGTCATTATAAGTAAGACTTAATTTATAATCTTCAAAAAGTGTTGTTCTGTATACATTTATATATATATAAAGTATTTATCTATTTTTTTAATTTACCCGAATATGTTGTTCAGGGGTATGTATTGAGACAACAACAAATGAAAGGAAACATTTGAAATCTTTGAAAAGTAATTGCAGTTTATGCCGGAATTGTTCATGTCTATCGGAGTATTGGCAGTTTTATCAAAGGAATGTTAGACACACCGGCAATAAATGTGATACGAACACAATAACTTATATTAGCGTTGTTGTAATGCGTTGATTATTTCATGTACGACAGTCAGTCCAATAAAATTTAATATAATACTGCTAAATTATGTTTTTTAATATAACCTTGTTATTAAACCAGTTGCATTTAGTTGAAATTTCACTCCCATGTGAAGTTTCACTTTGAATATCACGTGCAAAAGCCATTGAGGAAAACCAATAAAACTTCAGCTTTTGAATATTAACAGTGTCTGAAGGAAATGTACGAACCACGCGCTATACTACGTCCACCGTATGTACTGTTGAAATACTCAAAAACACAGCTGTGTCTGTTGAACATTGTTATCCTGGGCAATCTTTTTAATGATAATATTCATAATAAAGTATTGATACTTCTTTATTTCCATTTTGATACAAATACACAATTGTGCAAGAAATATAACAGTTTCTTCTTTGATAGAACTATATGGCAATGAACTTATCATTTAGTAAAAATGAATGTAAAATCATGAATCTGAGTGTTTCTACAAACTTTAAGGAGTATTGATCCTTCACAAATTGCTCTTGTAATTTCGTGACGTCATGTTATCGGACTTTAAATAACCTCAAAGTTTGCCTCTCAATTAAAAGTTGAAGTGGACAATTAAAAAGCATTAGCGCATTGTCATGGTCAACACTAGGTCACCAAAGGATAGTTATATCGGGTAAAATGTATATGCTTGGTTGATAATACAATTAAGAACAATTAATTGTAGTGATGTTTGTTTTACATTTCTATGTTTATGTTTGATTATTCTTTCTTGTTGTCAAATGCGCTTATCTATCCGTTAGATTTCTATTATATTAAATATGAAATTTCCGCTTTACATGTTTTGTCAAAGCATTCTGAGCTTTTGTTTTCATTGTTTCATGCTTCTTTATGTTAAAGAAAAATAAATAAAGTAGACTTTTGAGAAAAAAAAATATCAAATTTATAAATTTCACAACTGGAACTAACGGCCATTTATACTATGACCCGTGATTTATATACACCATGTGTACAACCATTGTTAGGGTTGTTGCGGTGGTAATGTAGTTAAACGTGCAGGTTAATGTTTTGCTTGGCGATGTTGGCCGATAGCTTTGTGAGTTCGAAACCGGCTCGGTACCGGAATTTGACTTTAATATATTTATAAGTAGAATAAACTAATACTAGAGATGCATTTGTTCCCGATCCCAGGTCTAGCAACCGTCATTAATTAATACAGGAGAAAATGAATTTATGAATTAAGAATAGACAATACCTTGGTAAATCAATTTACAATGTCAAAGAAGGGTAACAAATCAACTAATTATTCATGATACACTTATCTAAGTCGAGAGATTGTATGTATGCTAAGAGTATTTTTTTATTCATATTTTCAAAAGTGTCCGTGCCTTTTCACTTTAAAATTTTAGAATGTTTATAACAGTTAGCAAACACCATTACAATGAAATAATCTTGTTAATGCTACGCATGTTTTATAAATAATATAGTTATTCTATTAAAATGCCTTTTGAGTGATTATATCCATTGTCGTTGTACCTGAACGTTTGCTCATAGTTTGCCTCTTCGTCAAACGAAATATATCCATCCATTTTGGGAAAATATAGCGACATTTTGAAAAATGTACCTTTATAAGGCAGCAATTTTATTC
>JAUMGZ010161792.1:0-16172 GCA_032359645.1 Pododesmus macrochisma
TAATTATGTAAGAACATGCAGGAAAATATCCAAAAACTTTCTTCCAACGGTTTCTCGACCCGCGTATTGCCTTAATGCGTCTATATGGGAAATGTGTATGAACATACAACCAAATGCTTTGTTCTTATTGGAAAGTGGCCTATCATTTGGCGGTTTTTTAAAAAAAAAATAGTTAGGAAAGAAGATACATAACTCAGTGTTAAAGTTCATGTGTTCCATCACAATAGATGAACTACTCCAATAAAACAGAGCAGAGTTGTTATTATAGTTATATCTTTGCACGTACACTGTCGTACAGGGTTTTGTAGGTTTTTGCATTTTGTGCTGGCATGCTTAATGGGATGGCAGGCTACAAGAACCAACATTTCTGATGAATTATTTCATACATATTAAATTGCATTTTATTTTGTTGTATGTCGACTGTTCTTTTTGTTATTTCAATGAAAAAAGTGTGATTTGTGGTATACTTTAAAACTTAACAGTAATTTGCACACCAAATTACTTTATGGTGGGATAAAGTATAAAAAAGCATACATAGCGCAATTTTTTTTAGAATAAAAAATATTTCGCACCTTAAAAATTACTTTAAAAAAATTAAAAAAAAAATCGCTCGCCGCCTCATCCTTTTCAACTTAAAAATCCGAAGAAAAGACTTGGTGAGGCCTAATTAATTTTAATTTTTTTTTATATTGTTTAGGTTGGTTGTTTTGGTAACTTACTGGTGTCCTTTTCTATGTGCTATATAGCTAATCTAGATTGAATGATTGCAGCATCAGAATGACGACTGGTCAACGTGTCAAGTGTCCAGTCCAATTACGGTCTTATATAGCTAAGGAAATACTTTTCCCTTTTATTAAGTCCATACGAAATTGAAATTTAAAAGCATGAGTAGGTCTATTTAGAAAGTAAAATGTGGAGGTAGATTTGGTTTACACAGTAATAACGACTTAGTATGGGCATTGTCAGTATTGTTGACGCGGGCGTGTTCGGGTGGAAGAATTGGATTATGTTTATCGTAAATACGCCCCGCGGTACCAAGCGGCGTGCTCCACGGTCATCAAGCGAATGGCAGTCCCCGCAATACTCTATACATTCTAATGTTTAGACATCATCCTGCCAAATTCCGCCTTGACACTAAACAAAATACACTATCAATTCTTGCTAATAAGAATATTGGATTACGTCATCCGTTTTTCTTGTACAAACATAATTACCACAGTATATTTTTATTTATTATGTTTATATATCCTTCTAACCCGCTGATTGTATTTGACTACCACGTGCTTTGGTCCGAACGCTGACCAATATCGCCTGACCATCTCTGCGCGTAGGAAGTACGTCGTCTGGCGCCCACTCAAATGGTCACGTGCACCGGAAATAGATCCGAGCAATAAAAGAGTGTTTATTAGTTTGTAAACTTTGTATAATTTGTTGCGATACAATACACCAGATGACTAGTCATAATTATAAACAAACTAGTTTGAAACAGATTTTATCTGTGAATGCAAATGAAGAACTCGATCTCTGACTATCTTGTCTTGTGTGTACAACGCTTGCCAGGAAATGCATTCTATAAAACTTAATCATTTTACTTGTACATTTTATAGTGATATTATAATTCATATTCCCTGAATTTAAAGTACATTTTGAATATATTTTGTCGATATCTGACAAAATCATACAATAAATTCATACTCTCGAAACAAGTGAATTTTGTTTATTGTTAATCAAACCTTTTCTTTATTTAAATCATAGTGCGCTACACTTTTTAATGATCATTTCAGGTTTTTATCTATTAATATGTGATCAGATCGACTTCTTGTATAGTGCTCTACAGATTACATACAGAGGTATTCAAGTGTAAACACAAACAATTATAATATCTTACATCGTATGAGGCTTCCTTACACATTTACTTACTTTGTTTCAATAATATATATTTTATGTAACTGTAAACTGCTATTTGATGTCAATAAAAACATGTATTCCGTAGAGCGCTATATGTTTGTTGATGCATATAGTGGTGTAATGTTTCACTCATCATATTGTACCGGAGATAATGATATACCTGGTGTATCTATATTTTCATCTTTTTACCTACTTTTATTGTCGTTTGGTTTTGCCAGTTTTATGAGACACACACACACTGACAGAGGACAGATACAGAATGACGGAAATTAGTCGGTAAATGTATTTTGACACACCGTAGATCTATTCGTAGATAAAATAGCGGTCCCATTGAATATTGGTGCCCGCGGCACACCTTGGTAAATGAACTAACTTATCTACATTTTCATCAAAAATATCATCTCGCATGGCTAATATCAAACGATAACGCTGGCATTCGGAACATTTTCTTTTGTTTGGTAGATTTTATTTCACACATAATCTTATATTTAAATACAGACTTGTCCGTGTGAATTGAATGACATTTCGTCGAAACAGTTTAACTGATTTATTGCAATTCTTGTTTTAAAAGCAGCCGACATCGTTTTGATAAATACTTGCAGATAAAGAAGATGTCATGTGACGTCAGATACATATCTTCACGAAGTCACGTGCATCACGTGATGTTGGCCGTCAGGTCTTTGTTGCTTTTGCGGTAAATTATAATTAAGAAGATATTATAGTGTTTTAATTGACTTTTGGGCATCAGCTAAATTCATGGTGATTATTCAATGCTTTATGAGATCCAACTCGAAATTAACTTTAGACACTTGACTATCAAAAACTATCTAATATCTACTTAATGTACATTGGCGTGTTTTAGTAGTTATGATTCGATGACAGAGATATAATTATTTGTGAGTTCATTAACATTTTTTTGCTAATAATAAAGAACTAAACAAGGTAAGAAATCACATTCATCAAACTTGTTATTAGAGGTGTCGATTGCTCATCGAAAAAAAGAGAGCGATAAAGTGATTACATGCGTGACTAATACTTGGTATAAAGTTCGTTTTTGGCTGACTTGTATGCAATAATTTTAAAGTTCCCCATTTTTGCTGCTGTAGGTAATGACATAATTTTGAGTAGATCATTATTGCTTTATACGTTGTGTTGTCCGCGTGTAAATCGAAAAAAAGACAACGCTGTACACAATTGTAGGTGGTTTTAAGCTGTCGCAAGTTAATATTCCGATTTTAAAAGGAAACGCGAAAAGTTTCGTTTCTTCGTAAATTTGGGAATCAGTTAAGTCGAGATAGATAAAACCCGATTAGCAATCATTACGTGTTGATGATCGTCTGTGTTATTCATCACTTTCATATTCAGGACGAAACTCCCAATCAGTTGTTGCTTTATTGATCATTTCATAGTATACATGTGCGCGCAAGATGACTCGCGCACGCATACAAAATAGTTCCAACGATAATATAACTTTTTTCAAAGTGAAATTAATGACAGATAAAAGCTCGCTAAGTAATTACTTTTAGTTCCTTTCCAGTAACTCAGCCTCAGGATGTTGCCTCTTTGTATGTTCTAAATCTGAACAATAACAAACACAACAAGACGAGTGTGAGATATATAAGAATTGGTGAAATAATTATCGAGAAATACT
Organism: Pododesmus macrochisma; assembly: GCA_032359645.1. Taxonomy (NCBI): domain Eukaryota; kingdom Metazoa; phylum Mollusca; class Bivalvia; order Pectinida; family Anomiidae; genus Pododesmus; species Pododesmus macrochisma. Next base: position 3,560 of record JAUMGZ010161792.1, read on the forward strand.
AAAAGTTGCGCGGGAATTATTTTGCCACCGAGGTAGCTAAGTGGCGGAGTGTTCGCTTTGTGGTCGGGAAGTGCGGGTTCGATCCCGGCCGCGTCAAACCTTACACGTTAAAATTGGGTTATCCTCTCGCTCCCTACACTCCCTTAGTCTTGGTACTCGAAGAAGGCTCGGTGTCAGGATAATGTGAGCAAGTGAAGTATCATGTTAATGTGTCTGCGGCGGGATATTTTAGTAAAACCGAACTATTAAGTTGCCACCAGTGCGAAGTGTCACAAGCAGACACGGTCTCGGTATGCCACATGAGTTGAATCAAATAAAACAAACAGGAATTACCCTATCAATTTAAGAACAGTTTTCGAAGTGTCCTCATCTACTACCCTATCTTGTCCTATCCTTCCCCATCCCACCGATAAAAATACATCCGGCGCTTCGGACAAAAAAACTTTCCTGCCACACTGAATGTTATTTAGAGTGCACTAAATATGAAACAAAACACCAAAAATGCTATAATTTATTTGGCAGTTCGGTGTAATACCAGAGATTTTAAACTATGATAAAAGTACTTATCGCCGACACAGTGCAGACCTTCACGTGCATTAGTTGAATTGGATTGTTATAGCCTGATTTTAGATTACATCAGTAACTAATTAAGTTTGTTTTAGAAGTACGGGTTTATACGCGAAATGTTTCACATAAGTTACCATGTAAATGTTGGTAGACAGTGATCACATGCGCTCCACTTCGACACGTCAAGCAAAGAAAATGCAGACTGCAGCTAGAGCATCGTTTATTTTATAATAAAACAATGGGGTCAAACCAGACAACGGTTAACAACACACGTTTACATTGTAAACTGAACAAAACTAATTCTACCCTAAACATTGTCTCGATGTTTCACATTAAGATCCTAACATCAGCAATAAAACTGTATTTTGTCAAAATATTTTCAAGAGACGGTGTGGGTGTTGATGTTTTGAACACATGAACGCGCTTACAGTTACACAGATTTGGAAGTTTCTACACTGTTTCAGCAGTGTTTACAGTGGATGCGGTCTGGAGATGAGCCATGCTCTTTCTAGATGAAGTGATTTTGTGAAAGAACTCTTTGATGTACCGTAAAGCACGTGGCCATTTTCTATTGGTAGGTCGCCAGGCAAAAACAAAGAATCACTTTACCAATAACGCAATCCAAGAATCGTTGTCGCTATGTTGAATGATAAGGATTAACTCGTTTCTGGTATATAATGACCTTACTTCCGGTAATTTGTTGGGAAAAAAATTCCCCTAGCTTCCTTAGAATATTGAAGTCTGCAAAAGTATCTTTGTATTTATTTTAGGCACTGCTATGCGATTTATGTGTTTTTGAATCAACGAAAAAGTCATTCAATTTAATTAAAATCATTGACTACATTATAGTTAATGTTATTGTGAACAGTTGGACTTTTTTCAACTCACATGACGTCATAAATCATTGACATTGATTTTTCAAAAATTCATGTCTGAATTGCGATTCAAAGTCAAACATAATCTACATGTATTTATGTATTTTACGCAAACAAAATTCGCAGTCTCATTAGTATGCTGCGTTGTTTTCAAAAGGTGGGCTATCTATGTTAAGGATCGAGAAATATTTTTATAAAGAGAACGATTAGTGCATTTCTTCGATTAAGCCGTTCTAACTTTTTATCAGCACACAAAGCAGAGAGTTTAATGGACGAACGAGAACGATTTTGAGCATTTGTGTTCTATCAATCTGAAGTCATTGAAATTATTAGCTTCGCAAATTGAGTTTGTCCGTTTATTACTCCGACAGATAGGAAATTTATAAATCTCATTACATTATAACAACCTCTATGTCATTGCATTAATTTTCAATATTATTCTCAAGTCTCAGCGCGCATTGCACGGGCACAGTACAGGGGTCGCCTTAAGCGGTGATAACAGGGGACTTAATAAACGCCAGACTCTGTCCTGGAACTCAATTACACCCAAGTGGATGACGTGACATTAATATTGTGCTGCAATTGGAATTTTCTTGTATATGACAAAGTTGGCGTAAAATAGAATATAACATGAAAGCCATTTTGAAATAGATATACGCGTAATTCGACAAAGAATTTAGCGTAAGCCATATTGCGTTTGAATTTTATATTAAATACAACGTTGGTGTATATTGTAAGAGAGTTTCGCCTCGTAAGTTTAAGGATAGGAATAGCGAACCTAATTCAAGGCCCATGTTGTTGTTTTTTGTTTTTTGGTTTTTTTCATAGTTAAAGCACATAAATTCCTAATCATAAACAAACTAGTAAAATGAATACAAATTGCTGAAAGAAAAAATTGCTATATTGATACGTGCTTAGCAATGTCATGCCAGTAATCAGCCATTGTTATTTCTAACAAGTAAATCTGAAAGAAAAACTAAAAACCACTTATTTTAACAAATAAATAAAGATATGAAAACGTGAGTAATTCTATAAAATACATTTATTTGGTGATTGTGCAATATTTCCCTTTGGTACATCTTTATCTTTTTCGTTTCTCCCCAACTATATATTGTTTGCATGGGTTGCTTTTTATCGAAAACATGAGTGTAAAAGGAACGCTCAATATACATAAAATACTTTATCATGGACATACTTGACTATATTTGTTCCATAGTAAAGGACAGATTGACGCCATCAGCGTCCTGGAGTTGACGTGAGAGAACAAGAATAGTTATTTCTTGGAGAGGTTTGATGGCATGTCGATCCATTGTGTTGTAAGTATCGGGTCCTTTTGGTCTTGCCATGATACTTCGACAAACAGAGAGACTCTCAAGATGTTCTTTCGTTGTCATGACCGCATGAAGCGGCATGGCTCCTCTTAGCAGCCACTTCACACGCCGACATCCGCTGTCATCGCCAGAGGGCGCTTTTATCGCGCCGTCCAATTTTCTGCCTCTGTAGAACACTTTGGAGCAAGTTTTAATTCTTTTTAGTATTTCTTATTCATAAGCAACCAATTTCCTTTTGGTGAACGATAGCATTATTAGGTTACCAGAGCGAGGTTGGCAGAAAAGTGAACATGACAGAAATTAATATCCGCTAGAGGCATACTCTCGGACCGTTTGCTGCGAGAGTTCCAAACAACAATTTGGGACTTTTCAGGCAATCAAAAATCGTTAAACATTTACTTTTTCTCTCAGATGAGACCAGTTATTTTTCTGATTTATCAAGCTCCAATTGCTTCTTTTTGGAAATAAATCTAAGTGAATGTTGTCCTTTGAAGTGAGTTGAGAGCATGCATTTTTACCGGAGGGAACTGGTGGTATGAGGATTGTTAACACGGGAAGACCAACGTGCATTTCTGAAAACACGCCACCCCGCGGGAATTATCGAGGTTTTGGGAATGACTGTAAAATGTAAATTATCGAAATATCCTACTTTAGTACAATAGCAAATAAAACATTTGGAGACAATTACTATAATATATTGATCTTTAAATATGAAATAAGTATAGCTTGTGTCAATTGAGAATTGTGTATTTTCCAAGATTGTATACGACTGTCCCCAGGGTAGCCGTTTGTAATGCATTTAATGTAAATCTTGGTGATTTGTTGAGTACCCGGATGCAGCCCCGAGCCTCGATCTGACTCCACTCCACTATGGCGTCAATCAAACACAAAACAAAACCTTTGATTTTCTCTGTTTAATTTGAGTTGATATATTTTATGTACGCATCAATATTTTTATTACAATCGCTTGCAGGTGCATTGCTTTGTTGATGAGAAAATGGAAATGTGATTAAGTAAAGTATAAAACAATCTTCTAAATGGCTTTATAATGTGTCAACTGGGGGTCAGAGATGATGTGTGTTCACTGTCCGGGCAGTTATCTGTGCCAAAAAAATACTTAACTTTTCCTTAACTATATGAACTAAGACAGTCTTTCAACTAATTTATTTTTTATTTTTGTATAGATCCTTATTTTTGCTTTTATCTATTCATCCATTCATTCGTTCATTCATTCATTCATTCATTCATTCATTCATTACTCGTTTGTTCAATCGTTCAATTTTTAAATATTAATTAATTAATTTCTGGGTTTTTTTTAACAGTTTTGTAGGTTTATGTAAAGAGAAGTGACTAGCGAGCTTTAATTAGTAAAATACTCGACTGCTTGGTTTTACTTTTCTTTTATAGAATGTAAAACCATGCTCTATAGATAACAATAAACAGTCTTAAATAATAGAAATCAACTGAACTTTTAAATAGAAGGTATGACACTATTACAAAGCACATTACCTGTAGTTAACTAAATACGGCATCGGTTTTGATGACTGCTAATTCCATTAATAAACATCATCTGACCATCTGTATTGCAGGGTACCACCTTCTGTTGCGGTTTGTTGGCTTTGTTGAATTACTTTGTCACTTTGTGGTCATTATGTGATGTTTAATAGAGCAGAATTGTGACCACTGATTAGGATTAAAATACGCCATAACATAACACCAACAAACAGCTCATCTTTATCTCTTACATAAACAAAGTACCAATATCCTACTTATTACCGGTAATGTACTGATCCGTACTGTCAAGTCCTATTTCCATCGCATTCTATGTAAACCGTGTGCTTCATCAATGCCAATCTTACTGTAGAAAATGTTGTAACCGCTTTCAATAACTTAAGTTAAAATATACGAAAAATGTTTCGTCAGTTTTAGAGAACGTGAAGCTAATCTATTTACTATTATGCGATGAAATATCCGGTATACAACCAATGTTTTGGTATGATGAAATTATATTTCATTTAAAGTTATATTTTCTAACGAAAATTATTAACAACGAGATAGAGTAAATTACTTTTAACCAAAAAAATATTATATTTATTAAGTTATTAGATACACCGTATATATACATTGTCGATTTGATCAAATTAAATGTATTAGTTTAAACAATATTTTATTTTCGTTGATACATACATGATATATTATACAAAAAATTGGATATTGAGGATCAGGAAACAAGTGGCAAAGCACTTCTATAAATCCTTCTCCTTTTTTAAAAAATAAATGGACATGCGTTATATATATAAGGTAGTTTGAGAAAAAAAATTATTGAAAAGGAAAGTTTTGTAACTTTGACAATCAATAACATGATAATATTCTTTATTTCATTTTTTTCAGCAATACAGTAAGTAAAACTTTTTATTCGTGTTAATATTGCGCATTGCCTATGTTAACATGATCATATAAATGAATGAAAACAAAATTTGTCGTCATGTTATTTCAATAAAACTATGTTCACTTAATCATTTTAAAGGCGATATTATATGTAGTTAATAAACAACAACATAGTTTGATTAAAAGTCAGTTTGTGTATCGAACTTAAAGAGTATAAAGATTTGATTGTGTTTATTTTATATACCATCTTAGTTTATGAGTAATCTAATCAACATTTCGCAAAACATAATATATAAGTAAGAAAGTCCTCCGCTGGTTAAGACTTGAAATAGCAATACACCTGTTCAATCTTTTTCTAACCCTCCTTATATGACATATTTTTATTAGTACACAGTGCAGGACTTTACAACGCTATTTGTAATCAACTGAATTATAATTAGACGTCGTGGAAGCGGCCAAACATATCCCATGTCACATAACATATAAATCTCCACTGAAAGAATGGATATAAGATGACCAACAGCTGTCTCAAGTCTACTGTTCAAATCTCTAGATACGTATAAAAGTGTTCAATTGATTCAGATACACTGTACTAGTATAGTGATTTTTTTTTTTTTATAAACTGTGCATACATTATATATCGAGTTATTCTTAGGAATTCTTATCAATGTTGGAATGATTTCGTGGGTAGTATAAATAGTTATTTAGTATTTGATAATCCGATGCTTTCAAAAAGAATTTCTCGAGAAAGTGAATTCAAAAGATACAGAGTATACAGCCAGTAAATAGCGAGTTTCCCTCCTGCTCAATCGATTATAGTGGGCAGAATGGAAAAATATCAAGAAACAAACGTCTCTGTAAAGTATCTAATTTAATCGAAGATGAAGAATATTTCTTTTTCATGTATATACATAATCCGGCATAAAATCCGAGATAAATGTCTAGAATCGTGTCACATATATTGAAAACCTCATAAACAACTGTCTATGTATACAATAAAGATCTTTCATCCAGCAACATTTTTTAAGCATAAAGTAAGCGGTCTCTCGAAATTTGTTTAAAAAAATTCATATCGGTTTTTTTCTCCAAATTTGCTATTTTTGATAATTCGTCTTAAGCAGATCTATTTGTATTCTTACATCATAACTATGTGCAACAAACATCAAGATATTATATATTTTATGTGTCAGAATATTTGTACTTCATTCATGTTTTAATGGTTATTGTATTTGCTTGTTATGTATTTACTTCAACCTCATTGAGGTAAAAAATGCAAACAAAGTTTGGTAGAACAAATCGTATAATGCCAGTGCAGATGTTACTTTGGATTGATCTTTCACACTGGTATTTGTGGGGGATGTAGTTAATCATTGTAACACTCTTACCATGTAAATTTATTTACTTTAATCTTTTAAAACTAATCTAAATATAATTAATTACAACATTTTTAAATCTCAGTAAATATTGCACACAAAAAAACCGAACTGAACAAAAATAACAAAAAATATGATCCTCAAGAAAAGCTACTATAAAATACAAAATAGTAATTAAAATAAAGTATTCATTTTCAAACATTTAAGGAGATGGATGTTATTTCTGGAAAAACATAATATCCTTGTCCTCTGCATCATTAAATGTTGAGAAAATCTGGTGTATGTCTGTTTAATGTTTGGATCGCCTCGAGTGTACGGATACATTTGCATCTTATTGTTCGTTTGATGTAGCTATGATGATCAGACGAGGATATGACCATTTTCTGTCGTTAAAAGTCTCCTGACCTCGGGCAGATCTACAGTAATCATTGAGCATACCTGGCTTGTTATATAGTCGTACATAAACAGGATTTCTACTGTACAACATCCAGTATACAACAGATCAAACTGGTCTTCTTAAAATTAAGTATAAGAATGTGTAAAATTTACGTAAAGCGGGATAAAATATAAATATAGTATAAGTAAGTCATTTCTGAGATGGTAATAAAGTGTATTATCACCCTCTCGGGAATGTCATATTTATATATTATTACCCGATCAGCACGCGATTTTGATTCAAATACATATAACTGTATTGCACTGAACTTCATCCCTGTATTATACCGATAATGCATGAAAGACTTCATCCCTGTATAATACCGGTAATGCATGGTTGTTTTCTTATCCTCTTGATATTTGTATTTTACATTCATTCATTATTTGTTTGCATGTATAGCAAATACAATGCCGATAACAAATATACTGTTATCAATCACTGCTACACGTTCTGTTCGTACATGCAGCGACTATTCTTTCATTATAATTAGCTTTATTGCATCCACTATTATTATTATACTATAGTATGTTGATGATATCTGCCTCCGTATACTGATATTAGATTGTGTAATGAAGAAAAATGGACCATATAGAAAATGTGTTTAGGCCCTGACCAATAGCTTATAGAGAATTGAGCCATTTGGTTCTTTAAATAGTTCTATGGAACCCTTATATCTTAACATGACAAATTTGGTGACCTGAACAGGCTGTAGAAAAAAGACCACTTTTTTATTTTACGGTTCAAACATTTTAAAATTGACTATGGGCCTACATAAACACATACACTTGATGTTCAGCGGTGTAACGTATATATCTTTCAGGCTGATGGTCGTTTTTTCCTATGCTGGTCGCTTTCTCTATAAATGGTCCATTTTCTTCATTTCACCGGCGCGTTTTTTTTTTTTAAATTATCTTTATTACTTATATATATGGAGTCTGAAGCAGTCACTGACAGTTTAGTTTTTACAAGAAGTGATTTAGAAACGTTTCAAAGGACTTTAGCCTCCAGAAGGCGAGGACTGAACAGCCGATATTTAGGGCTTTTTTTAGGGATGGGGACGGGTGGAAAGATCTACGAAGTGAGAACTAATTTTTGTTATTTATAAAATCATCTCAACAACCGAAGAAGGCAATGTCATGTAAATAATTTATAAAATCATCTCAACAACCGAAAAAGGCAATGTCATGTAAATAATTTATAAAATCAACCCAACTACCAAAGCAGGCAATGTCATAATAATAATTTATAAAAATCAATTCAACTACCGAAGAAGGCAATGTCATGTAAATAATTTATAAAATCAACCCAACTACCAAAGCAGGCAATGTCATAAAAATAATTTATAAAAATCAATTCAACTACCGAAGAAGGCAATGCCATGTAACTAATTTATAAAATCATCTCAACAACCGATGAAGGCAATGTCATGTAAATAATTTATAAAATCATCTCAACAACCGATGAAGGCAATGTCATGTAAATAATTTATAAATCAATTCAACTACCGATGAAGGCAATGTCATGTAAATAATTTATAAAATCAATTCAACTACCAAAGCAGGCAATGTCATAATAATAATTTATAACTATCAATTCAACTACATAAGAAGGCAATGTCATGTAAATAATTTATAGAATCAATTCAACAAAAGATGAAGGCAATGTCATGTAAATAATTTATAGAATCATCTCAACAAACGATGAAGGCAATGTCATGTAAATGATTTATAGAATCAATTCAACAAACGATGAAGGTAATGTCATGTAAATAATTTAGAAAATCATCTAAACAAACGATGAAGGCAATGTCATGTAAATAATTTATTATAAAATCATCTCAACAACCGATGAAAGCAATGTCATGTAAATAATTTAATATAACTGAACAATTGAAGAAGGCAATGTCATGTAAATAATTTATAGAATCAATTCAACAACCGAACAAGTCAATGTCATGTAAATAATTTAATATAACTGAACAACTGAAGAGGGCAATGTCATGTAAATAATAAATAATAAAACCAAATCAACAACCGAGGAATGCAATGTCCTGCAAATACTTTACAAAATCAATTCAACAACTGCAGAAGGCATTGTCATGCAAATTATTTAAAAAAAAATTTAACTCAACATCCGAAGAAAGCTTGTCATGTAAATAATTTATAGAATCAACTCAACAATCGAAGATGGCTTTATTTGCCATGTAAATAATTTATAATAAAAATCATCTTAACAACAGAATACACCGGCAACAACAACAACATAGAAAGTGTTCAACAAAAACACCCGTAATAGAGTAAAAGACAGCAATTATTTCAATAGAATGTAAAACTTCAAAAAAATGTGTTCTGATTACTTAATAAATTGTTCGCAAATCCAATTAAAATGCACATATAAAAGAAAGATACGAAAAATTAGAAACACTAACGCTTCCATATTGTGGCACATTTATCATGTTAAAAAAACGTAATGTAGTTCATTTGAATAATTGAGATTGATATGCCACATGTACAGAAACACAAGATGATACTGTGTAACTGAAAGTATACATAATAAACAAACAAACAAAACGATCGTGGCAGACAACACCCTTACTATGACGTAACGTAAACGTGTAGGACGTCACCTGTAGTGATTGTCAGAGTTTGTGACAAATCTTACAGACTCTACACATGTAACATGGTAAACACACAGTTATATTGATGTGGAGGCTGGCGTGATAGATGACATGTCACAAAGTCATTTGTAATTCTGATGCGTCCACCATGTGTCGCTGCTGTATCATGTGTTGACCGGGTGTGGATCTCTTAAGAAGAAGACATTCCATTTGTCTACCCACAAACACCTTATCTCACTCACCTCGGGGGCCAACTGATGACTTATGTCTGTGCTGATTGCACGTTACAGATAATCATTGTTTTAACGTTAATCGCGTCACACATTGGTCGCCTGAGGGCGCTGCCAAGGTGTGTTTGGTACATACAAACAGTTTTAATGTGTGCCCGGAGCGCCGTCTTGCGGTCGATTACACACGCTGAGCAGGTCCTCTCATCGTCTTGGATATACCACGACTATATATTATATCACTGTTCTATATCATCTCTGCATAAATTCCGCAACATTCAATTTGACTTTTGATTTGAAATGTTAAATGGACAAATCCATAGGTCTTTTTATGATTACTTCGTGTCGCCAAGCCAGAGATAATTCTTTTTGTACCCTGCAAACAAAAAAAATACTAATGAAAGAATAAACGAACAGACGAGTATTATATGGACGGACATAGGAAGGAGTAAGTGAATCACATAGAAAACTTTGAATGTTTTAGTATAACATTTTAGCAAAATATAATGCTATTTAGAGTTTTATTTTGTAGAGAAATTGCAATTGGAAAAGGTAGACATTTTTGTCAAGATCTACATATAATATAATACGTTGTTCACAATATGGTCATTGGTTTTTATATTTGTCAAACTTTATTGTTGTTTTCCTTTTTTTTATTTATTATGAGGTCATTTTAGAAATAAAACTTTAAATTGAATTTTCATAGATTATGTACACTGCATCTTAGCCCTATTCTTAATACTTCACTGCATCAAATTGACTTATCTTTTCTGTAAAACAGGTTTCATTTTTCACGTTGCATTTCTGAATATAAAACAACAAATAATAAAGAATGACTTACCGCAGATACATATAAATTATTTAGTTTTAGTAGGTAATATACTTCTGTAACCTTTTGATTAATAACGAGCATTGTATTATTGTAGAGACGTGGTAGATTGATCCAATTTAGAACTGTAGTCTTAAAAGGAGACCGTAATGCACGAAGTTGGCTTCGAGTTAACTATAGCAAATATCATATCATAACTTACACCTGCCATCAACGTTATATGTCCTATATACTGTTTACCGCCGCCGTAGCTCAGTGGCAAGAGTGTTCGATTCGTGAGTGGGAGGCGCAGGATCGATCAAACCTACCGAGACGTTAAAATTAGGTATTCTTCTCGCTCCCTGCTAAGCACTCAACATTTTGATTTGGAGAAGGACTGGTTGGCTGAGTGTCAGGATAATGTGACGGAATGAAGTATCAAGTCAATGTGTCTGTGTCGTAATATTTAAGTAAGGAAGTACTATTAAGTCGCCACAAGTGGACTTTATCACAAGCAAATACAGTTTCGATTTGTATTGAAAGGGATGTATGTTGCAAAATTGAGAGGCATACAGCAGTAGATATAATTAATATCTAAGGCTGAAATCTATTGTTTGGCAAAATATATTAATGTTTTTAATGTTGCTATTCAATTTACAATTTTATTAATATAATTATGTATATTTAGAGTTCCAATCTGCTCAAATTTTATGTACTAACATGTATCAAGTTTTATGTACTAACATATATCAAGTTTTATGGAATTGTTTTAATAGTAATTCATTCTGGTTCAAGTTTGACAACTTCGTTGAAATTTAAAGTTTTCCGTATTATTATTTACACCTTGTCCTTTCAAAATCGAAATGATTTACGTGGTCTTACATACGTTTAACAGTCCGTATGATCTACATGATCTTACATACGCTTAACAGTCCTAATGATCCACATGGTCTTGTATACGTTTAACAGTCCTAATGATCTACATGATCTTACAAACGTTCAGCAGTCCTAATGATCTACATGATCTTACATACGCTTAACAGTCCTAAAGATCTACATGATCTTCCATAAGTTCAACAATCCTAATGATCTACATGGTCTTACATACGCTTAACAGTCCTAATGATCTACATGATCTTACATACGCTTAACAGTCCTATTGATCTACATGATCTTACATACGCTTAATAGTCCTAATGATCTACATGATCTTTCATACGCTTAACAGTCCTAATGATCTACACGGTCTTACATACGTTTAACAGTCCTAATGATCTACATGATCTTACATACGTTCAACAGTCCTAATCTACACGGTCTTACATACGTTTAACAGTCCGAATGCGTTCCGTAATCTACATGGTCTTACCTACGTTCAACAGTCCGAATGCGTTCCGTTACCAACATGGTCTTGCATACGCTTAACATTCCTAATGATCTACATGATCTTACAAACGCTTAATAGTCCTATTGATCTACATGATCTTACATACGCTTAATAGTCCTAATGATCTACATGATCTTACATACGCTTAACAGTCCTAATGATCTACACGGTCTTACATACGTTCAACAGTCCTAATCTACATGGTCTTACATACGTTAATCAGTCCGAATGCGTTCCGTAATCTACACGGTCTTACAAACGTTTAACAGTCCTAATGATCTACACGGTCTTACATACGTTTAACAGTCCTAATCTACATGGTCTTACATACGTTTAACAGTTCTAATGATCTACACGGTCTTACATACGTTTTACAGTCCGAATGCGTTCCGTAATCTACACGGTCTTACATACGTTTAACAGTCCTAATGATCTACATGATCTTACAAACGTTCAACAGTCCTAATCTACATGGTCTTACCTACGTTTAACAGTCCGAATGCGTTCCGTTACCAACATTGTCTTGCATACGTTTAACAGTCCGAATGATCTACATGATCTTACAAACGCTTAACAGTCCTAATCTACATGATCTTACAAACGC
>JAUMGZ010161803.1:0-16171 GCA_032359645.1 Pododesmus macrochisma
ACAATAATGAGTCCACTGTTGTCTAACCAGTTTATCCTTCGGAAAAGAAAAGAAATGTTTTCCCGACCCTTTCTTTACATAGTTGTTACAGCCAAATGCAGCACACATGCGTGGCATCGTTGCAAATATGTAGTGACCAGTACATTAAAGGTTGCATTCATGTATATGGTATTTGTTGACACTGCACAGTACAGGTAAAACACACGTGTATTTGATATGTTACAACCGCTAATTTATGTCTCCACTGCTATGAAAGAGATGTGTCCGTGTGCGTCCTTGACTTTCCGTGACGTCACAACCAATCAGATTACGAGGATTGTATAGAAATATGCATATTCAGTAGAGGGGTGTTTTCGACCTATATACACGCACATATCTACAAATCGGTGTTCCCACTGCACCTCGGAATTTGAAGACATATTTTGTCAACACAATTAAAACAAATATAACTCAAAAAAAAAATTGTGTCATAAATCCTTTAAGCTTTTTTATTTTTATGTTCAAAACGTTAGCGAAAAGACATGAACTGTCAAAAAAAGGATAATAGAATTTGGTAAGGTATTTTTTCTTGGATATGAAATATATAAAAATTAATATTTCAGCAGCATAGTCAGTTCACAGCGCTCTCTGTCGAGTCCGTTGATGATGGTTGATTTGCAGCTTTGCTTCGGGTCGAGGGCGGGGTCCTCTCACCCATTTGGTTAGTTTGACGTTAGTTTTAATACCCAACAAAAACAGTAGCATTTGGCTGGTTAGTTATTATGGCGACTTTTTGATGAAGATATTGTTTGTTTGTCAATAGCGTTTGTTCTGTTGGTCCTATTTCTTCTTGTTTTTCACATCTTAAAAATCAAACTTGACCGTATTCCTGAACTTTTTTCGATCATAATTAAGAATATTAACATGCTTGTTGCCCCAGGATACAGAACCAATAATTGGCAGGTATTGCTTGCCATGTGGAATTTTATTATCGGGTAACAGATTCAAAGATATCACTGTGTTACATGCACCATTAAGATCACGTAACTTCAGAACAAAATCCATCCGTAGTCATTTAGGCACGCATTTGACTTTAATTGATATAAAACGTTTGTGTCAACATGAATTGAAATGGAATGAACGTATCACAACAAATCTACATTACTTCTACAACTAGAGTATTCTTATGGAAGATGGTGCCATTTTTTCTCATCAGAAGTAGTTATAGAGACATTTGTCTTTGTTTATTGAACAATAGATGAATAGATTCTAAAATTGAATGGAAATAGGCGCAATCAATTTACATTTTCTACACAAGTACATTCATTTAATGTCACGATTAAGGATAGTTGTTTTTAAAGTACGAGTATTTTAAAGAAAGGAAGAGTGACATCTGATTCAGAGGGACTGACGTGCTAAGAAAAACACAATTTATCATTAACAAATGGTATTTAAACTTACAAATGTATTTCGATGGCAGTTACCACAGCGGACCGCGTAAGGAGATTAATTCTACGAATAGGATAAATGAAAACCTTAAAATTATGATACGAACATAGCTTAAAAAACGGATTGTTTGTTCACTTTTTAAGGTTGTGGACATCATAAATGAAATGTGGTCTTTCGCTACATTCGATACGAATTGGTACTGTTTATGTATTAAAAGGAAAGAGGATTCTCTTTGAAGTTTCCTTCCTACTGTTTTGAATCATGTGGAAACACTTAACTACAAGACTAGAAAAAGGCAACTGTAACGTGACACCGAAGCATCTTGTAGGAAATTTATCGAATACTAACATTTGGAAAAGAAAATATCATCGTTGATTATGTATAAACGATTGAAACAGACTTAACCACATGATATTATAGGAGATCACAGATGTGAATCATTTTTAATAGACAACCACGATAGCATTCCGTACTATACCGATCACATCCTCGCTTTAACTGTCCATTTTACAATATCGACTTCAAGAACGGGGTCCCAACTAACAGAAGAACACAAAATATCAAAGTGTCATTCACCTCTGGACTTTTCTATTGATGCCATTTGTATACAGGGTGATTTCAGATGGTATTTTTTACCTCAAAAATTTCATGTTTAACCATCAGCTCCCTTTTTCACACAAAACAGCACAGGAATAAAAATATTCTTATTTTCCTATGACAACATGATAATAATTATTCAATTAGGATTACAACACAACTTTATTATTTATAAGAGACTGACCAATGAGTAGTATTCACAATCTGTTTATGCGCGGCTTCATCTGTTGGTACAGAGGGGATGTCTCAGAGTATTTAGGTGTGTGATTTCTATAAGTTTTACCACACTCTCTATACAAAAGGGATTCGCCCAGATCCCAGACATACAGGATCGTAGACCTATTTATCGCGAATTAACATTTTGGGAAATTTCCAACGTACATATAATTAACGTCATCGTTTAGTTCTTACAACTTTGGATTTATTCAGAACTTGTTAACCGAATTCCCAGTAATTCTGCCATAATAGGCAACATAATTGTTGAATTTCTTCAAACTTATGAACGGAATTATAGAAATATTTAGACCGAATAAATCGAATCGTGGGTATGTTAGTGCAAATGTATCAAACAAATGTGCAATTCTCTTTAATATGTATCAATTTTTCTTTTTTATTCTCATATTCATTAATTATCTAGTTGTAAGACTATTGAAAGGTTTAGCTGAAACTTTTCAAAATATCACTATTCATGAATTCCTCATCGTGGTAACCAATTACTCCACGTAAACAATTGTCCATCATATCACATCGATTGAGCTATTGTTTATTGTGGCGTTCGTCAAAATAAGCAGAAAAACACCGGAAACTCAATACACAATGAAAACATACACTGTATCTATGTATTAATCCATTACAGACACACGGAAAACATACACTGTGTCGAAGTATCCATCAATTAAAGACACAAATTTTCATTGAAACGAACTAGTGTCATTTCTATAATTTTTCAATTTGTCAAAATGTTATTGAATTCAGTTTCTATGTGCTTTATGTCGTTTTGTAAATAGTAAGTCTAGGGTTCTACTTGTTTAAATAACTCATAGGCCGTAGGCATTGTTTCTGTTTCAGACATTGCTTGCAATGGTCGTTAGAAAAAGAAAAATATTGAAAGGGGTATATTTTAGTATCAATACTTTTGACATTTTGTTTTAACTTTGCAAAATTAAAAGCTATAAGACCCATCTGTAGTATAGCAGGTGTAACGTGTGCCAAGGCATAAGAAAAATCGTAGAAACAATGTGTACTTGGTAAAGAAAATATTAGTTCAGTATTTAACTATAATCCATGATGTCTTATTCTATTTGCTATGCACGTAGGCCATATTTATTATATTTTTAAATGTATGTCCATACTTAAGACTTCTTGTCTCATGCAAGAAGTGAGAAGGTTGAGGCCTTATTAACCACACAGCCTGGTTCCGTGCTGGGTGACCGTCCTATGTCGGTCGGCATGGATAACTTGTCTTTGGGATTGTTGTGACGTCAATTTATTTCGTTTTCTTCTGGTGATGGGTTGTTTGATGCGGCTATGGTTTGTTTGTCATTGTCTCTCGTTCTGTTGATTCCACTTATCTTGGGTTTTTGTAACATGTACATTCCTTGTTATGAACCTGTCATGTATCATGTGACAGGCAGAATGACTGACTTCACTGACGAATAGAAACTAGGCATTCTTTGTATGACCCTTACTCCCGCCAACAAGTTATAGTTGTCCTTCCCGTGGATCTACTCATTCCAACTTTGGACTCTGACATGGTTTGTTGTATTGCGTCTTAGCGCCCTTCAACTCATTTCTAGGTGATATGGAGACGGTGTCTGCATGTGAGAGTGCGCTCTATACTGACGACTTTATAGTGCAGTGTCACTGCAATATTACGCCACAGACACAGTGGCATATTTCACTCGGAAAACTTATCCTGACACCGAGCAAACCTGCCCTTCTCCTACCACAAAATGCTGAGTGCTTAAAATGGAGCGAGAAGATTACATGTACCTAGTAATATTAATGTCTTATGTGTGACGCGGTCGGGGATCGAACCCGCGCCTACCGGACCACGAACCGAACGCTCTACCAATGAGCAACCGAGCCGGTCGGCCGCGGACATTGTGACAACTTACCAAAACATATTATGTTTTACACGCAAGTGCGATTTTATTCCGTCTAAGAACATTTCATTTCATCTTAATTATTTATTCAAGTAATAGTCTACAGACATCGTTATAGTAATCACGTGGTATGCATACACATGTTGGCACGGTAGATTAGTCTTATAGTATGTCATGTATAACTCGCGAGTATGTTGAAGGTTTTCATGCCCAATCGGATCACTTTGCTCTTTTTCGTCGCATGCTAGAAAAAAGACTCGGATGTAAGTGTATTGATGCTGCTCGATGTAAGTTAAAAGGTTTGAAGTAATGAGGCAAAATGTAGATCAGGTAAAAACGTAGAAAATAGATAATTTGCTTTCACATACAGCAAACGATACGTGTGAATTAAAATAAACATAACTTACAGAAAAAAGATGTTCTGTTGATAATTTGATGATAAACTAAACGAGCAATTGTATAGTTGTG
Organism: Pododesmus macrochisma; assembly: GCA_032359645.1. Lineage (NCBI taxonomy): Eukaryota > Metazoa > Mollusca > Bivalvia > Pectinida > Anomiidae > Pododesmus > Pododesmus macrochisma. The sequence goes on from JAUMGZ010161803.1 coordinate 4,599, forward strand.
AACAAATACACGTGGAGAGATAAGTGACCGAGGCTATAGACAAATCATGCCATGTGATCATCGAAAGAAGTGTCAAGATATCTGCTATACCTCCCAGATTATTTCGCCGAGATGGCCGAGTGTGGTCGGATTAGTTTAGAATATGTAGAACGTGTCTGTTAGCGTTGTACCTGTAGGTTCTCTTTTATACGATTGTAACATCCATTTGAGTCTCTGTATTTATTTACTGTGAGCTACAAAAGGCAAACATAATTTTTTCTCACCGGGTTTTACGTTTCGTTTTTTTTTTTTACAAGTTTAATTCGAAATTTCAAAAACAATATAATGATCTTCAAATAAGATAAAAACGGAATGTTATTGAAATTCGGCTATGTATTTTAAAATTACCATTGAAAACAAAAGCCAGCAACCGTAGTTTTAATATGCTTGTAGCCCATAATAATCGTAATTGGAGTGAGAAACTGAATTATCTCAATTAAATGTAGGGTTTCCAAAAATATATCACTTTAATTATAAACAAACAGAAAACTAAATAACGCAATTCTTCTCTTCGTTTAATGATATATGTTTTGTTAAAAAAAACATGTAAAAACTAAGCTATTCTTCTTGTAAATGAAGCATTGCCTTTTTGTCAGAACTAGTTAGCTTTCTTCTTCTTGTATTACGGTGCTATGAAATCACAACTATTACGTCATACTGTCTTAATGACATGCTAAATCCGAGGTGTCCCACTTACTGCTACGATCCACTAAGATATATGGCTTTGTTAATTGCACATAATTGCAGTTTCTTGAGAGAAAATTCCGGTTTTGCTCCTAAGAGTTATGCCCTGACAAACATTACGCTATGTGCAATTTAAAATCTTCGTACAGACGTCCATAAATCGTTGCAATTTCATTTAATGTTCTGCGTATTTTTTCTCAAAAAATTACTGCAGCTAAATCCGTTTTCAAGCTTGTTATTTGAAACTATTCTGCGTTGAAACTTAATTTTTTTAGTTTTCCTGTGCTGACAGTTTAATTACCGTGTGGGTAATTTTGTATAATCATTATATTTTGCTTTATGATGCACCCACAACAGTTGTATATTTTGCAGGAAACTCGGTGAAATCATTTTTAATTAAAATACATCATTTCATATTCGAATCACTCAAAGAATCCTTTTAACAAACATTTTCATAATGAGTACATGTTAATATCAAAATGAAAATTTCAGAATCAATGTTTATGTTTTAATACATGTACTAAGACACTTTAGGCATACTATTATGCACGTTCCCGTATAGTTGTTCTATTGTGACCAATGCTATGTACGTTCCCGTATAGTTGTTCTATTGTGACCAATGCTATTCACGTTCCCGTATAGTGTATGCTATTGTGACCAATGCTATGCACGTTCCCGTATAGTGTATGCTGCTGTGACAAATGCTATGAACGTTTCCATATAGTGTATGCAATTGTGACCAATGCTATGAACGTTCCCGTATAGTGTATGCTATTGTGACCAATGCTATGAACGTTTAGGTTTAGTGTATGCTATTGTGACCAATGCTATGCACGTTCCCGTATTTTGTATGCCATTGTGACCAATGCTATGCACGTTCCCGTATTTTGTATGCCATTGTGACCAATGCTATGAACGTTCCCGTATTTTGTATGCCATTGTGACCAATGCTATGCACGTTCCCGTAAGGTGTATGCTATTGTGACCAATGCTATGGACGTTATGTTATAGCTATGAACTTCATGTCTCATCACTAAAGGGATATTGTTAATATGTAAATGTTCTTTAAGATCGTTTCCAAACAGGCTTTCTAATTTACAACAATGCGTTATTGTTAACAAAGTGACAATCAAGTTGGAAACTATATGGCAATGGCACAATTGTGACTTGAAATCAAGGTATGATTTTAAAAGTACATTACGGTGGAAGTGACAGAGTTTGCAAGTGTGTTTATAAATGGCCTATGGGGAGTCCTCCCTTAAGCAACGGAGTTCTGTCAAAGGACCTTTCATCCTTGTCGTACGTACTTACACCGCTTCATTTATTATACATGTTTTGTGGTAGATTTACAAATGTAACAAATGCATTATCAGCAGTAAACATCGCAAAAAGTCTTCCATAAAAGACGGACGGCTTCTTTCGCATTAGCGGAAGCTTTCCCAAACCCATTTTTCGACAATACAGATAGTTAAATGTGCTAAGTGACGCGCGATTTCCAAAATGCATCCTTCTTTTATGTCATTACACGTTGTTTGGCAGCATTCTTAGACCAGATTTTTACATTTATTACTTTGTTTTATTTATATGGAGAAACTACGCTGTGAATAGTTAAGTTGTAATGACTAGCATTTATGTATTTCTGTGTGTGCGGAATACTCTGCTGATATGTTACGTTTTATGTCCTAAGAAATAAATCACAGAAATTACACGGAACTCTTTGACAGAACCGTGTTGATTTTGTAAAGTTGTCTAGTGGTTCGACGGTAGATTTGCATGGTGTGTCGAGTGTCATATTCGTTTTGCCTTAGATCGAAAGGGCGAGATTGGTTTTTCGGGATGTGCATGTGGAACGGGTTTCAAGTCGGTTTAATTGTGAATGTTTCATTTAAAATATTAATATTCTTACTTATAGGATTGGAATGTTTACGTGCTTATCCGACAATCCCCCTTAGACTGCAAATTAAAGCTAAACTTTGCTTGTGACAATTTTGAGTATTTTTTTCAAACTTTTCTCACCTCTCCCATGCTCAATTCTTTTTTTATAGGAATCAATGTCATGTAACTAAAAAAAAGTTCTGCTCATGTAACGATCTTGTCTTGCACAGGTTCGCAGTTTTCCCTCACTCAAATATTTTCCAAAACTGTTCCTTTTTCATATTGTCACAATACAGATGATACACGTCAGGCTGAAAGATGTCAAAAAGCATTTATTCTAGAGCTTTTACATTTATATAAAGTTGCATGACCATTAACAAAAAGTTGACCTTGTTGCGTGTGTTTAATATGTATTCATTTCTGTTATGGGTTAGTCTTGGAAATAACATGGCGTGTCCTTTTATTTACGTTTGCTTAATTAACCATATAGACCCTGATCAAATACATTTAATTACTCTTCCTCTTTAAATAGAAGAAAACATCTTGGCCAGTTTACGGCATGTCGCTACAGGAAATGAGAATTCAGATCCGGCAAGTCGTAAAAAGAAACATTTCTGTCAATATCGGAATGTTGTTTTCTTGTATAGTCATTACTCTGTAATTTGTAATTCTAGATGCCTATGTACAGTATCGAGAAACCAATGTTCTTGTATAAGTTTGTTTTTCTAGAGTTAGATATCCATGTTGAAGATGTGGAAAAAGTTCATGTGTCTATGCACATTTCAATCATTTGCGTATGCATATTTTAAACGATGAATACCATTGCTTGCAAAGATTTTTTAAAACTGTCTTATTTCATATTTATCGTTCTGGTTGAACAGCTCCCTAAAGTCCAACAAAAAACAGAATTATAAATAAATTATTTGTAGAATATATCAATCCTCAAAAATCGCATGTAAGTTATCCCAAAGGAAACATGAACTAACGCCATAAAATGCAACCTATCAGGAGACATTATCTCAAGTTCAATAACAAACTTTCAAAATGAAACGACCAACTATCAAATATATTTCTCAAAAAGAGACAAAGAAAACTAATTCATCGTATGGGAGTAACCAATCAAAGCTTTTGTCTAAAGGTAGAACGATTTTTTGAAGTATCGTGGTTATTGTTCACATATTATATTTACGAAACCGTTACGCAAAACAGATCCATGCTACCAGTGGCGTTATGCAAAAAAAAAAAACTGTTGTCGTTTTGTTCTACATGTAGATCTTCTTTCAATATTCATTAGCAAGTTAGGAATAAAGATTTGTTCTTCGTCAAATAGAATGTTGATTGTTTGTTTGTTTGTTGTTTTGTTTTTTTTTTGCTTGCTTGCTTGCTTGTTTGCTTGCTTGTTTGTTTGTTTGCTTGTTTGCTGATATTAAATTAAATGGACTTAGGAAAATGTAACTGTTACTGCTTCTATTCAATCTTGTTCATGGTTTTCTCCTTTCTCTTTGGTTACTACAGAAGTGACATGTTCTTATTATGACATATGTTCTTTAAACCGGAATGACACGGAAGTATCGCGGCGGATGATGCACGTGTAGCAGGAAACGCTTACCATATCGCGAGCACCTGGTTTCGCTTCTAGTTTTTAAATAAAAGTTTGTGATGTTTCCTTTCTTAGTTAATCAATGTATATTTGGTTGTTTTGTCTGTGCGCGTCCCACGTTTTCCTTTTGTTTGGCCATGTCCATTGACTTACGGCTTTTGAATATCGTCTTGATTTTTCGTATCAATTATTAAAAGCCTTCAAAATGAACAGTGTAGTTAGTGTTCCCTATGTCAATATAAAAACAATGCTTTGATACCGTAAGAACAACTTTGATATACAACAATATAATGTTGTTGCCAAGACAATGTAAGTGAAGGAACTGTATACTGTCAATTGTTAGTGCAGTCCCATTCTTCACTCAGTATTAAAAGCGTTCTTCCCATTGTAAAACTTTATTTCTATAATGGAATAAGCTCATAACGTCAGAGTTTATAGACACTGCTAATGGAAAGATGGTGCATATAACAGTGTATTGATGAGAACGAACTATATAACGTCAGGAATACATTCCTATATAAAATATAGAAAAGTTGTTAATATGTATAAACCATCAAACACATGCTGAAACGGACGTAATATAGAGGGAAATTGATAAAAGAGGCCCAATAAATCAATTTTATAAGTGTATAATTTTTTTTTCAATATAGTTAGCGTTAGAAAGGTCATTCAATTTTGAACTTTCTTTTCTTCAGAATTATCTAATGCGTGAGTGTATTGTAAAGGATGTACGAAATGTTTAAATATAAATAGTTTTGATGTTCAAATCTTGACTCGGCTATGAAAATCTGAGTTCCTGAAATATGTACACACAAAACTCGCCCCATAAGTCTAAATCTCAATCTCATACTATATCTTCATTCCACTGAACTGACTCACAGTTACGACCTACACAAAACTTTCCGAGGCGTCAGTCTTTTACTCATTGAAATATCATAAATCAATCACTATTGAACACAGCAACTGGATTGTAAGCGTAAATATTTTAAATTGAACATTCACCTTCATCACAAACAGTTCCCGCATAATCAGGTTGATTTTTGATCGAGATGCCCAAGTTCTGGGAACGTTTGCTCTTTCCTAGGGTATTAAATAAAACAATGGCGATAAAGGTTTGAGATTAAATTAAAACACGCTAAAATTAACTTTACAAAATTTCGATTGGTAAAGTGCCTAAATATTTTTCAGATAAGGAGTTTTAAGATTGGTCCGACGCCAGATTGACATCGGGTCATACATGTAATAAATTAAAGTACTGAAGTCACTGCTACACTGATATATATTCTACACCGCATAAACTCTGTCAAGAACATCACATGGCCAAGGTAGTGTTTGAAAAATTTAATAAAACATAGTGACTGTGCGACAAGTATCGTTAAAGAAAATAATTACTTTCGGCATATTAAACTTACTAATCAAGAAATCGACCATAAATCACCAGCCCAGGTTGGCACGCAATATACGATATGAAGATGCAATATAAAATCTGGACTGATCACAGCGTCCCTTCCTGTCATTAACATCAGAGAGCTTTCACATGATGTATTACGTAAGCTTTTTTATCTGTGAGAAAAGTATCAAAAACGTAATTTATCTTCGACATATAATTGAATTTAATAATGCATAGCACGATAAAGAAACCGCTGTGGTTTGACGTCGGGTGTTTAGTTCATTTGATAGTATAGTCCGTACGATAAATATGATATCCAGCCTTGCAGTGTCTAATAACAAAAGATATTGGTAGTTTTTTATTTTACATAACCAAAAGACACCATATTGTGTATATCACACCATAGAGCAGTGTATAGGAAGCTATTATTCGTTCACACTTTGCAGTAAATTGCTGTTATAAGAAGCTATTATTCGTTCACACATTGCAGTAAATTGCTGTTATAGGAAGCTATTATTCGTTCACACATTGCAGTAAATTGCTGTTATAGGAAGCTATTGTTCTTTCACACATTGCAGTAAATTGCAGTATCTTTGCTGTTTCTGGAGATAACGTGGTATTGAAGGACGCATGCACAATCCATACATCGACTCTTTGCAGTCATAGAATAGTATTCACTTTGGCCAATGTAGCTGTATACTATGTTCTGATATATGAAAATTGCCATATTGATGTTGAAATTTGTGTTTTTTTATCAATATGAGTTTCTAAAATACATTGACATATCAAATGAAAACAGCGGCAGAGAAACGTGTTAGCGAGACTTGTCGGAAAAACATGGTCCGATTCCAAAGTAGGTTTGACTGTGGTTGCGCAAATGGCTTATTACGTTGTAAGGGTGACATAAAGTTCGAGTGACTAAGATAAATGTAGATAGAGATACTGTCTGTTTGAGTAAATAAGATAATATGTGGTTATACATTTTATGCATGGATATTGGTTTACATCAAACATTAAAAAAAAACAAATGTCTGTCTCTTTAACTATCGATTTTGTTGGCGTTTTACTCGGCCGTCAGTCCGACATTTCCTCATTGTGAAATGAAGCATTAGATTTAAATTTAATGTTTATGATGTGTATCATTTCCTCGGTCGTCAGTCCAAAATGTCAAACTTCCTGGTTAAATGGCAGTCAGGGTCATATAGCCACTCAAGTGCGGCGCCATGTCATACAAAACATTAATATATCCAAAAACATACTGTTATATCTTAAACTAAAGAATATGGAGATTTCAAAAAAAATACAGAATGATTTACTTATTCTCAATTCACTAAACATAAATTAACGAGAAAGAGAGGAGGGGGGCTAAATACGAACACGGAAGTCATTCAACAAAATCGATAGTTATAGAGACAAACATATTTAAAACTAGAACAACGTTGTCGATGGCACACCATCGCTTATTTCCGGGCAGATGGCTTCAGCCCTCTATCGCATTTTGACTAAATTCACTAAACATATCAGTACGAGAGAGAGAGATAGAGAGAGAGAGAGAGGAAGAGAGAGGCTGAATACGTTCACCAAAGTCAAAGAAAGATGGTCCGTGAGACGCTATATTTATCCTTACTTAGCGTCATTGTGGAACAATATTAGGAATTTAAGATGTGTCTCTCTAGTGCCTTTACAATCAATATATTACTCTCAATGTATTGTGTTTTAAGATTTTATACATGTCATATCCCAATATAGCATTAACAAATTACAAAACGCCTACACGGATATCCATATATCTTGTAGTTTTAGGTGTCAAATACTCGGCTGTGATTATACAGGGTATAATTTTCAGTTTATACACAATGTGTTTTATAAGTAAGAGCACGCCAAAACATACTTATTGGTATAAAAGCATTACCCCCGAACGTTTACAATTTATTCCATTGAAATCTGAGCTCTGTTCCTTTACATGAGAAATTATACAGTAGGTTTAAATTATTTACACATTTGGCAAGTACAATGGTTGATTAATGAAATTGTTTTAAGTATTCAACAAAATATTACTCACGAAAAATATGTTGTGTTTATAGAGTCTTACTGTCATCGTGGTTTACTGTCATCGTGGTTTACTGGTGTTCTTTAGTTTACTGGTGTTCTTTAGTTTGTATTGTATAGAGCAGTCAGATTTCAAAATACACGAAATTTAAAGAATGAGAGAATGCAAGAGCTTGCAATTTTTGCATGAGCGTCTTTATGGTACTGTACAACAAGATACATGTAACACTCCCAATTATTTCCTTATCATAATGTACAAATCAAAAAGAAAATAAGATTCTTTTTTCATAAATTTCACTGACTTAGTGTATTGATGGAAGAAAGCCTTGTTTACGGTTATATAGGTTGTTTACCTTGTAATTAGATGAACAAAAATATAAAAAAAATATATAATTGTTTTGTAAATTATTCACTGTAAGGATTGTCGGAAAGCACCCCTGAGTCCTTTCACAGACCAAATGTACATTCATATAGCCATATTCAAGATTGCTCCTATCATTTGGTCTCGTGCAATATGACACAATAACAATAATTCTAAGTTGTTTACGCAATAAAAAAACATTATCTTTAAAATACGATATACTCCCATGTTTATTGTCATAAGAACGAAAGGCACACGTACCATAATTGATATTTTATTTATCAAATACATTTATACAAATGCCGCCGGATCCCCATATGAACTGATAATATACATGTACGTTCAACTTTGACTTATCTTATCATCTCCCTTTAGGCCCGAGAGATAGATAAAACAATGTGTGGCCTTAGTTGGCCCGCGTTCTATCACGTATCAAATCTAATCGGACGAAGCATTGTTCTTATATTCCTGGTAAGCGAAGCGATAGTTAGGGAATTGAATATTAATGCTGGTCTACATGGCCGATGTCCCGTGGAGATAGTCTCAATATTGTGATTATAACGAAAGATAGCAGAGACGTCTAGGACAAAGTAGCGACTTATTACCCGTTGTTTGTATTATGTAATAACAATCGATCGTTTTATCAACTTGGATGGCTACATTCTGTTAATTGAATAAATGGAAAATATATGCGGTAAACGATTTGTTAAAACAAAAACGTCAAATGTTAGTGATTTATGATGCTCAGGCTAGACTATGTTGCAAGTAAGCAGGCCTTAACGAGGAGGTGAAGGTCGTTCTTGTACAGAATTATCTTGTAGATAATCCCCTTTCAAACTTTCAAAGTTTCTGATCGTGGACATTTCTATGCACAGTTGTACCGATCTTTTGTTCTTTTAACAATTTGCTTTCATGTATTCCTTTGTTGTAATTGGAGTTTATCATTTCTGATCGATTAGGTATGGTGTCTGATATTGTGACAGTGCACGATTCTCTCGACTGAGACAACGTGACACAGTCACATTGACACGTCACTGCATTCGATCATATACATGTCGAAACACAGCAATAATGTGATTAAAAATGATTATTTCCATAACTTTGGTTAAAGTGATCACTCATGATGATGAACTCCTTTCAAATCAAATCCGTCGTCCCTAACTGAATGTAATTATTACGTATGAGAGTGTATGTTGGCCTGGGAGAACCTTTTGTAATTGTCTTTTTTTTTGGTTTATTTTTATGTTTGTCATGTGATAATAATATAAAAAGTCAAAAAATTAGACAGCCAATCAGTTCACATCTTATTTATGTAAAAAAAATAAAACAACAACAACAAAGGTAATTGGAATAATGCCAGAATTGAACAAACAGAAGGTCGATGCCAATTTTAAAATGCTAGAATGCTGTTAAACCAGTTCCAGACAATCTCAGGTTAATTCTATTAACGAATTAATATTCTCCGTTGGCTACAGATAACATTCGTGTTTAACAATATTAAGACCTTCTACAATCAGTTCAATAGCAGCGAGAAACAGACAAATAAAATACCAAAAAACTTGAAAGCTGTTAATGCTGATATAGGAATAAATGAAAAGTGAACTTAGAAATGAATCATATAAAATACACATTATGCTCGTTTAAATTGATACTTGTAATGCCAAAACAGAGACAAAAGACTCGATCACAAAAATAATCAATGATCAAAAAATCACGTCATTGTCGTTTTGGTAATAACCTTTTGCATGCTATCATGTTTGTAAACAGATTAACAATCATAGCGGTGCCAGCCATATTTGCATGGAATGCAGTTTTTTCTAGAATCACTACATGTGTAAACACTGTACCAATAGGTAAAGCAACCAGAAATAGGACCAACAGAATTAAAAGGGTTTTGCCAAACAAGCAATAGCATTATCAAAAAGTCACCATCACAATGAACATACCTACGGGAGCAAACGGGAATGTAACGATGACGTCAGGAAATTTAACGATGACGTCAAACCAACCTATGAGTGGGAGTGGGACACAAGGCAAAGCTACGAGTCGGGAGAGAAATACATTTTAAATAGACAAAGTCTTGATAAATCAAGGCTTGGGAACCAAAAAGAGGAGTTCCCGATGTTAATAAAGGGAAAATAATCACACTCCTACAATGATATAAAAATGGCGAAGACAAAGTTTCAGATGAATGCGTATTCAAACAAAGAAATGTTTAAATCTTATCCCCTGGATATGTGTTTCGGGCGTTATACTCATCGTTAACAGAGAAGTATTACATATACACAGATTTGCAAATTTGTAAAGGGTCTTTTGACAATAAATCTGAATTCACAAAACTTGCAATTCATAACATGTCACAATAAACCAGCATTATATAAGATTAAGTGCGTTATTACACGTGTTTTTAAAACAACACACAAAACATTTTTTGACATTTACGACCATGAGCGGTTTTATCAATATTCCATTAATATAATGACGGTTGTCGTAACATCTTTTGAATCCCATGATGTGTGTTGCCGTGTTTTAACACGTTGCTAAATATTAAATAAAACTGAATTATTCATTGTTTATGAGTCAATGGAAGTTTATTGCTTTGTTGTGGCATATGATTTGCTAATTTATAAAGCCCTAACACATTTCCGTCATTATGATGCATTGTATGTAGATTATGTCTGTTTCAGCTCCCATAGGATCTTTCGTAAACGAAAATGTTATAAACTGAGCATAGCAATAAGGTTTTTTTAAGAGTATTCATATCGTGGAACTATATGTAGACTCTTTTTGTATAAAATGTTTAAGTTAAAAAGAAAACTGTTCTAAGACAGAACATGTTCATCATTGAAAAAAACCAAGAAGAAATAGGATCAACAGAACAAACGCTATTGACGAACAAACGATAGCTTCATCAAAAAGTCACCACAAAAACTAACCAGCGAAATGAGACTGTTTTCGTGTTTGCATTACAATATACGCCAAACCAACCAAATGGGTGAGAGGACCCCGCCCTCGTTCAACAACTCACAGAGTACAATACTCTATCAATGTTTTTATGACAAAATTGTACAAACAGTTCTGGTTTGGATTGTCTGGACAGAGTTTGAATTGTGTTAAAGAGACAATAAACGTTATTAGAATAATTACACTTATATGAAGCAAACTTATAGCAAACCTTACGAGCATTCTGATTTAAACGACTATTCGTGTCGGTTATACGGGAACTTGTATTACACAATAGCCATCCTGAAACTTGAACGAATTTTGGTCACGAACGATTCCGCATTGTGGCGTGCCAACACGCACCAAAAATAGTCATAGTAAATATGAGTTTGCGCCATGTCATGCCAACTGAGATGCATTAGTAACGAGCCACACAAACACGTGACACATCCTAATTCTAATTCGACTGAATCTGCGTACAGTAATATTTTACACTGTGTGTAGCCGATTACGTTTGTTTGGCTTTTTTTGAAGCTTTTTCACCAATAAAAATGACCGTTTCTTCTGGCATTCGGTATGTTTCTAAGGTAAACACAGATAAACAGAAATAAGGTCAAAATATAAATCATACC
>JAUMGZ010161814.1:0-12230 GCA_032359645.1 Pododesmus macrochisma
TTTGTTGAATGCGCTATATTGTAAATGTGTTATTTGCTGTTTGTGTTATGCGCTATATAGCTAACGAGTAATAAGCTGTTTGTTGAATGCGCTATATAGTTCACGTGTAATTAGCTGTATGTGTAATGTGTTATATAACTAACATGTAATTAGTTGTTTGTGTAATGCGCTATATAGCTAGCATGTAATAAGCTGTTTGTGTAATGCGCTATATAGCTAACGTGTAATAAGCTGTCAGTGTAATACTCTATATATACCGTGTTATGAGCTGTATGTGTAATACGCTATATAGCTAGCATGTAATAAGCTGTTGGTGTAATACGATTTATAGATACCTTGTAATGAGCTGTTGGTATAATACGCTTTATAGCTAGCATGTAATAGGCTTTTTGTGTATTGCGCTATATAGCTAGCATGTTATAAGCTTTTTGTGTAATGCGCTATAAGCTAACGTGTAATAAGCTGTTGGTGTCATACGCTATATATATACCGTGTAATAAGCTGTATGTGTATTGCACTATATAGCTAGCATGTAATAAGCTGTTGGCGTAAAGTGCCATATAGATAACGTGTAATGCGCTATATAGCTAACGTGTATTTAAATGTATGTGTAATGCGCTATATAGCTAACATGTAATTAACTGTATATGTAATGCGCAATATAGCTAACGTGTAAAAAGCTGTTGGTGTAAAGCGCTATATAGCTAACGTGTATTTATATGTATGTGTAACGCGCTATATAGCTAACATGTAATTAGCTGTTGGTGTAAAGCGCTATATAGCTAACGTGTAATAAGCTGTTTGTGTAATGCGCTATATAGCTAACGTGTAATTAAGTGTTTTTGTAATGCGCTATATAGATAACATGTAATTGGCTGTATATGTAATGCACTTCATAGCTAACATATACTAGCTGTGTGTGCTATAATGCACTAAATGTCTAACGTGTTATTAAATGAATGTATAATGGGCTATATAGTAAATGTGTAATTACTTGTTGTTGCAATGCGCTATACAGTAAACGTGTAATTCACTGTTTGTGTAAAGCGGTTTATAGCTAACATGTAATTAGCTGTTTCTGTTATGCGCTTTATAGTTAATGTGTGATAAGCTGTTGGTGTAATGCGCTAAATATTTAACGTATAATAAGCTCTTTGTGTAATGCGCTTTATAGCTAACGTGTAATAAGTTGGTTGTGTAATGCGCTATATAGTTAACATGTAATTAGCTGTATGTGTAATGCGCTAAATAGTAAACGTGAAATTAGCTGCTTGTGTAATGCGTTATATAGATAACGTGTAATTAGCTGTATGTGTAATGCGCTATATAGATAACGAGTAGTTCGCAGTTTGTGTAAAGCGCTATATATATAGTTTACATGTAATGAGCTGTTTGTGTAATGCGCTATATAGATACAATTTATTTAGATGTTTGTGAAATGCGCTATGTACTTAACGTGTACTTAGCTGTATGTGTAATGCTCTATACAGATGAAGTGTAGTTAGCTGTTTGTGTTATGCGCTATATAGTAAAATTATACTTCGATGTATGTATAATGCGCTATATAAATAACGTGTAATTAGCTGTATTTATATTGCGCTATATAGATAACGTAAAGTTAGCTCTATGTGTAATGCGCTATATAGTAAACGTGTAATTAGCTATTTGTGTAAGGTGTTATATAGTTAACGTGTAATAAGCTGTTTGTTGAATGCGCTATATTGTAAATGTGTTATTTGCTGTTTGTGTTATGCGCTATATAGCTAACGTGTAATAAGCTGTATGTGTAATGCGTTGTATAGTTACCGCGTACTGCGCTATATAGATACCATGTAATGTACGATTCGTCTAATAAGTAATGCGATATATAACAACCATGTAATGCGCTGTGTAAATGTTGTTATTAATACACATCTCAATGCATGTTATATTTATAGCGCCTGATACACTTTTCATACATAACACATGACAGATAAGCCATTTAGCGCATTGTACTTTTTATAGCTACTGTATAATTATATGTGTATATGCATAGCATGTGATGTGCTGTATAGCTAATGTGTTATAAGATGTGTATTAAATGTAATGTGTTATAAAGATAATGTGTAATGTACTGTGTGCATGTGAAGCGCGTGTAACGCTCCGAAATAAGAAGTACAAAAAACGGCGTAGAATTAAATATGAATGGCCACTTCTATTGCTGATTATTTCAATAAGTACATGGATTAAGAACTTGTTTGTGTTTTCGTTTCATTTTATTATTGTTGCTTGATGTTGCTGCTTGTGATGTTGCTGCTTGTGATGTTGTTGTTGTTGTCGGTTGATGTTGCTGCTTGTGCTGTAGCTAGTGTTGCTTGATGTTGCTGCTTGTGCTGTAGTTGTTGTTGCTTGATGTTGCTGCTTGTGCTGTAGTTGTTGCTTGATGTTGCTGCTGGTGCTGTAGTTGTTGTTGTTGCTTGATGTTGCTGCTTGTGCTGTAGTTGTTGTTGTTTGATGTTGCTGCTGGTGCTGTAGTTGGTGTTGTTGCTTGATGTTGCGGCTTGTGCTGTAGTTGTTGTTGTTTGATGTTGCTGCTTGTGCTGTAGTTGTTGTTGTTTGATGTTGCTGCTTGTGCTGTAGTTGTTGTTGTTGCTTGATGTTGCTGCTTGTGCTGTAGTTGTTGTTGTTGTTTGATGTTGCTGCTTTTGCTGTAGTTGTTGTTGCTTGATGTTGCTGCTTGTGCTGTAGTTGTTGTTTAATGTTGCTGCTTGTGCTGTAATGTTTCTGTTTGTGCTGTAGTTGTTGTTGTTTGAGATAGTGGTACATATAGTTTAAGTTATGTACAAGTTTTTCCTGTTAATGATTTAACTTTTTTGTTTTGTTTTACCAGGAATGTGAATTTGTATAGAAATAGAAATGGCACGACGTCTTGCTACCAACATCACTAACGACCATCTGACTTGTCCCATATGCCAGGATGTATTGAGCGATCCACGTAGATTGCCATGTGACCACACGTTCTGCTTCGCGTGCTTAAGGAGGATGATTGATACTTCGCGGGTAGGAAATAAAGCGTCATGTCCGGTTGACAGAGAGGAGTTCCGAGCCCCATTTTATGACGCTTCATCTTACCACTGGGTGGATTCTCTGCCTAAGGATGATTTGGTTATCTCCCTTGTCCAAACCATCCATGGAGGGGCCGGTTATTCTGCTCCGTCGTCTCAAGGTGAAATCCCGTGTAAAGTACACCCCGGTGAGACTTACAGTTACTTCTGCTTTGGTTGCTATGACTTTGCGTGTCACGAATGCATTCTTGACAGTCATAAAAAAGACGAGTGTAACTGCATGACGTTCAAAAAATGTTCAGAACATACAAAACCAATTCTGAGAGGTAAAATGGGGGAACTTGTTAATTTGGTTAAGTCGGTAGATCAGATGGAGGTAGATGGTAAGGTCCACGACAGAGCTCTCAGATCGACAGAGAAAAAAGTCGTAGACAGTATACATATCATTGCATCGCACGTGGAGAAGTTCAGAGATTCGACAGTTGCCAAATTGATAAGTCTCTTGTCTCAGGTCGAAAACCTCACTATATCAAAAAACAAAATAGAAAAGGCAAGACATCTGAAAGACAAGATTGACGCATATACACGATATATAGAGCAAACGCAATTTCAATCTGACATCATCAGCATTTTATCTTGTTTACAAAACTTCAACAAAAAAATTCAGATGTTTACCGAGGAAGTTTCAAAGCTTGAAGCGTCGGATGATTCCGTCCGTTTGCAATTCATACCGAATCCCGAATTTTTAAATCTATGTCAGAAGTTGAAGTTCCTGGATGTTGGCTCGTTAGAAGTTTCCGCGGCTGAATCAGAGGAGTATGATGAGTCTCACACCACGCTGAACGGTCAAGAGGTGCACTTTGATGTGGATGTGACGGAGAAAGACATAATCACATTGGAATCATTAGTAGAATTAAGCGTTTCTGATACGTCTGCAGCCAAATCAAGGACCGTAAAGCAATCATCCTTTAGTGCAGTGGCCGTTATCTCGCACTCTGTATTTGCTGTCGACCAGAACAATATGAAATTGATGCGGTTTACAGACAGAGGGGACCCAACTGACACGCTTAAACTAGACGCTGCTTACGGCATGACCATAATTCCGAAAACTGACGACCTTCTTGTCACGCAACCAGGGGTCAGAAAAATGACACGTGTTACAACCCACCGAGGATTAGATATCGCAGAAACCATACAGATGAAGTCCGCATACTACGGAGTTGATGCCATCGATGAGAAAACATTCGTTGTCATCTGCGTTTCTGGTGGAGAATCCTCTTCTAGACCCACCGCCGGAAGTACTACGGCCGGAAAAGCCAAAGAAAAAGTAAAAAAGAAACCGGAATCGGTCGCTACATACAGTGTGAAAATAATCGACATTAAGGGGAAAACTCTGAAGACCATTTCAATGGAAGCCATATGTAACCCCGAAGTGTACGGTGCGCCATATGTAAAACCTTTAAAACAGATCACAGTGACATCTACCGGCAAAATTGTAGTCAGTGTAGAAACAAAAGACCATACTCTGTTATCGTGTGTCTCACATGACGGCGAAATGTGCTGGACTTACGAACCCATTGGAAGACCCGAAGGAGTACGTTGTTCTCAGGGGACCGTGTTTGTATATTTAGGGGACACCAAGACGTTAATGATGCTGACTGAAGGAGGTCAACTTCGACCCAGATGTTGTGCAAAACTTCAACACTATACTCAAAATGGACACGCTTTATTCATAGGAGATAAATTGACGGCGATTACAGATCTGAGTAACACTGTAAATTTGTTCAAACTGTCCCCGTCCATGTGTTTATAGACGTAAATCTGCCAATGTGTATCTAGGACTTTTGTTTACTAACGTTGTGATGCGAGCAACTAGAAAATTACAAAAAAGGCGTTGTAACTTGTATTTCAATCCAAATTTTGAATTAAATGTTAAACTGTATTCTTGTGTTTATAGAATTATATGCCCCTCGGAGTCTCTGTCTCTACAAAATTAGCATCATGTGTGTGTATAAAATACTACATAGTATATGCTTACCTTATATTGATATAGAAAGGCAATCATTATAGACTTGTTTCCTTCCCTTTTTTACTGTTGGGTGCTAAAAGACAGTACTCCATATGCTGGACGCAGGCGTCGTAGTTAACTCATCCTGTTGTGTTCATATTGGACTTAATGCCTCGGTTGAAATCTTACTGGATATCACATATTGATTGTACATGTATTTTATGTTTAAGAATACAAAAAATGTACAGGTCCCCAGACCCCCTACATCAGCTGCTGTGATACCCCAGTTACGGCCATGGGACTATGCCTAATTTCATTAAGATGGGTTTATCAATCACAGCTACCCATACACTGAAGTCTATCTATACACTCCACTGTTCTGATCTAGAGAAACGTCCTGAAGGCTTTCAATACATCAGTTTTATGATGTGATCAGTATGGGGTTGTGGAGCTAAATCTTCCCTTGGTAGCGGTTGTGTCTTAACTAGAACTGGATTTGTGGACGAGAACTTGTCACAAGGAGAGGGTTTTTTCCTTCCCTTCAAATCTTACTGGGGGTCCGTCTCGGTTTGAAAGTTTTTTATAGGTCAAACCCAAATCTCTCTTCAATCTTCTCGGCTTTTATTTTTCTTAGTTTTGTTTGCATTGAGACCTTGAATATTAGACTAGCCTCTCTCACACAAATGGGTATAACTGGCCTTTTTGATCCCTCGATTTATGTTTGTGTGTTGTCCATGAAAAATATGAGTTCAACAAAGAGTTGTCTTTCTTACACAATGTCTACGGCCAGTCCGACACTCGGAATCATTATGGGCCTTCCGTGTCAGCAGGTTAATGTCAGATTTACGGGACTACTTGGCGGGAAGCATTCCTCGGGATAGGGGATTCACATTTGCTCAAATAATGGGATTCGCCCTCCTTGAAGGGTAAAATGGGGAATATGTGACAAAATTGCAAATATCCTTAACTTGTAAGTTACGCGTTCTGGGGGTCAAATTTCAACACTATGTCAAACTTGATGTAGCTTTTCACATTTTTTTCTTCTTTATAATCACAGGACCCATTTTGACTACAATTATAGGAAACATCTTCAGTGGAAGGGAATTCAGATGTGTTCAATCGATTTGGTTCATCCATGCGCCACTATAGGATTACAAAATTATGCATTTATTCATAAATCTTCTATCAATAAACTAAAAGACATAGAGCTTAATGTTCGTAATTGTAGTGATCTTGGGCGAACCTGATTTGTTGAATATGTAACCATGGGGTCAAAAATTAGTAGCACTTATGGGGTAAAATTTCAACACTACTGATACATAGTATTTTTTTTTCACATTTTCGACTTCTCAACCAGAATATATGTACTCATTTCAACTAAATATTTAATACGAAGAATCCACAGTGGAATGGGTTACACATTTATTGAAATGATCGACTCAGTCTCCATGGGCGGGGGAATAGCGAACATGTCATTAAAAAAGAAGAAGAAAATGAAATATATCAAAAGAAATTCTAATAACGATAGGCAGAAGGCCCTAAGCTTAATGATTGCATTTTGAGCAACCTTTGGTGAATTGGCTAAAATCGGAGATTTATATTTACCATTTTTTTTAATTAAATAAAATTATTAGAGCTTAACTTTTGTATATGTAGTAATCTTTGGACATAAAGAGTTTGTTCAAGGTGTAACTCTGGAGTAAACAGTATAGGTAACGCCTTATAGGGTCCCCTTTCAACACTATCAATATTATAATAGCAGATACTTTAATTTATCACACTTCCGACTTCTCCTACAGAATCACTGGACCATCCTTAGTGTAAGGGGATTAATATTTGTTCAAATAATTGAGCTTTATATCAAGAAAAATGTGTTATGAACGAGAGGTCCCAACATGTATTGCTTGTTATATATATGCAGTAACCCCAGTACACGCAGAACTAAGTTTGGTCAAGGCATAAACATGGCCGGTTAAAAAGTTCTGACATTTTTTGGTCGAAGTTCAACACCATTGTACATTTGTGAACATCAAAGTTTTCCACGTCTGTACTATAACAAAGCAAAATTCAACCAAACTTTATAGGATGCATCCTTCGTATATGTGTTTGTCAGTTCAGGAAGAGAATGCTGTTACTTCATTGCAAAGACGCATCTGGTTACTGCTTATCTTCCTGTCCTAACGTTTCGTTTTCCCCTTTTTGTCATGGTATAAGTGAAATAGTCTGAAAGTGACGTTAGAATCTAATTACACCAGCCTAGCACCAGTACGCCAGTTTGTATAAGTTACCTTGTTTGCAATCTAAAGAACAAATGCATGTGCATATGCGTAAAGTAACTTTAGCCAGTGCGTCAGTCTATAGATTTCTTTGATTGCAGCAGTCTATATAACTTACCTTAATTAACAGGTGTCCGTGTTACGTGCATTGGTGTGTCGATGTATTAGTCTACAGATTACTTTGATTGCAATCTAAAGGCATTACACCAGTCCGTCCCGTCTGCATGTGGTATGCGCAATAGTAAATCCGTGTACATTACTAAAGCCAGTAAACCAGTCTATGATTACCTTGATTACAATCAAATTAGCAGATGTCTGTGTATTTGTGTAAGTCGAGTAAACCTCATTATTCACGTCACAGAAGACAGTCTATTGTTTGACTTGACAACACGGGTGAAGTTAGAGGTAAGAAATTTGCAAGTTAGTTAACCTATCTTAAGTCTATATTTGCTCTGCTTTTCTGTTCGTTTTATTTTTTTTTTGATATATTTCATATGTTCAAGAAATGACATTATGATTATTGAACATTGAAGATGAACGGTTTCTTTAATCTCACAGTTCTACCAAGGAAGAGAGTTAGTATTGGGAACTTACGGGGCAGTTAAGATTCGAAAACTATTCTAGTTGAATCTGAAGACATCTGTACGCCGTTTCAATTAAAAATGCCTTTTTTCTATATCTACAGTTCATAGTAAATTGTTTATTCTATTTAATTGTATCCCTGGTGTGTGATCCGTATTTTAAGGTGTTGTAATGTTATAAGTAGTCTGTGTAGTAGACAAACAGTCTGACACTATGCATAGATATCCCCTCTCTCTCTCTCTCTCTCTCTCTATCTCCCTCTCTCTCTCTCTCTCTCTCTCTCTCTCTCTCTCTCTCTCTCTCAGTTCTGTGTTCTTTTTTTAAAGGTGTAAACAAAATTCAGCTAGATATTTCTTTAAAATGTGTGCTTTTAATTGTGTGTTATTAACGTGAATATCAGTAAGTTTAAACACACTAAATATTTAGGTTGTTTCGGACAGAAAATTAAGGCATTGATTTTGTTAATTACACCCAGTGATCAATTATCAGCATTCAGGAAGCAATAACCAAAAGTGTTCACGAGCGACAGGGAAAGTTTAAAAAAATCAAACAAGATTAAAAGTATATACAAAACGAATACTCTACAACAATTCAACGACGGCAGTGAAAAATACTCCGTGAGTTGTTCAAACGCTGTTTTAGTTTGAGTGCGTGTGAATTTTTTTTGATTTTACAATAAACATAGCGATCAATGAGACAAACTTCATCTATGAATATCCACTAGCTCATTTATAATATAGAGGTCGAATGGAGGCACACATACAATCACCTTTTGGCATTTAGTGCATTGATAAATGGATCAGATTTCAATTACATTGACTGCCGCTGTACATTAATTGAACAGGTGTTTTAAATGAGCGCGTGTATTAATTAATAAGGTCTGGGCCACCTTATATCAATGACAATATAAGTAATGGGATATATTTAAATCTAAATTCTAAAACTATGTACAAGAAACGTTTAGAGCGGTTTTAGGCGATTTGAAAAACATAGATTTTAAATTAATATGATCGTAGAAATTGACAATTAAGGTAATAGGCCACTATCACTTTTTCTCGTTTTATTGCTTTAAGGTTAAGAATATTTCGGTCACAAAAAAACTATAGGTTATCAATATTTTAAGGATTGTAAATAGGATTTTATGTAAACAAAAGTGAATTTTTGAAGAAAAAAAATTAATGAAGGACACATTTTTTGGCATATAATGTCTATAAATGGTATGCTGACATAAATCAGTATTGAATTAATGTATTTACCGATTAATTTATTCTGAAAATGTGTAAAATTAATTTCTTATGAAAATTCAAAATTGACATTTTTTACACAGAGTACATGTATGCAAAAGTATAGTAATGAAATAGGTAGCTGGTTTCCTGAATTATAGAAAAATTAACATATTTGTCACAATGATAATAAATAAACTTGACAACTGTCTGTATTGCTTTGAAATATTTTTTATGTAGAAAGAACGCGCTGTTACATTAGCATAATACATACAATATTCACGAGTTAAGATTAATGAATTTACAGAACATAAATTATGATAATGTCTCCCTGCATTGGTTCAAAAACTAGTATCTACTTTCGGTTTAGCCCGTGACCTTAATTGAAACTTGATCGCGCACATACAGTGTATCAAGAAAAATTGCGTTATTAATAATATTAGATTTAATTGCATTATAATTTATCTAGACAATTATTGTATGGTTTTGTATATGTCTTGTATTTTGTGTTATGTAGGATGTGAAAATGAAATAACAATTGAAATAATAATAAAAAAACAATAGTTTAGGTATTCTTGTTCCGCTTCTTTTACATCATGCTATTATTGCTTTCCTCGTATATGTCTGCTTTTGTTGTTTTTGTCTTTTTGGTCTATCTGGACAACGTCCAGGTGGACTTTTCCTTTAATAATCCGTCTGCCGTCGTCAGTCCGTCGTTAACTTTGACATTTTAAACTTCTCAAAAACTACTTGACCGCTCTGGCTTCTGATTTGCTGAGACATTTTCGACTTCTTGTCAAGGACTGTACGCTGTTCTCATTTTCACGAAACTTGGTGTACATGTTCCCTTTCAAATTTGTGTCTGACGTTTTCCAACTATATCAAATATGGCCGCCCTGGCTTCTGAGACATTTTCGACTTCTTGTGTAGAACCGTAGGTCAGATTATACTATAGTATATACTAAACTTGATGTAGATGTTTCTTGCATGATTCTCTTTCATATTTTGTCTCTGAGGTTTCCAAAATCCATCCAATATGGCCGCCCTGGCTTCTGATTGGTTGAAACATTTTCGTTTTTCTGGTCACGAACCATTGGTAAGATTTTCATTGAACTTGATGTTTATGTTCCTTGTATGGCCCCCTTTCAGATTCGTGTCCGACGCTGCCAAACGCCATCCAATATGGCCAACCTGGCTTCAGATTGACTCATTTTTACTTCTCATCGTGAACCATTGAATCCAATATTGCAGTCATGGCCTCTGATTGACTGAGGCTTTATTCAACTTCTACTCATGGTTCTCTGAACTGTTTGATGAAAGTTTTGACAGTGTTTGTTGCATATTACAAAGCCTATCGAGTTAAGAATACATGTATGTGTGCCAAAATACATCTATTAAAGGCTATACAAACAAATAAATGCAGAATACTCTTGGAGTTGAAGCTAATATGTGTATGTGTACAGACTTACTTGGAATTGTAAAGCATCTTTAATAAATCTAGTTTCAAGATATTCGTGCATTGTTAATGTATCCAGGTTGACGTTAAGGCCAATGGGTCTCTTGTTTAAAATTATATACCTTTGGCTTTATCTTGGATATGTTTGCATTGTTACATGTAAGAGGCATGTATAAGTTGTGCGTGTTTGCGTGCATTTGAGTGCGAGTGTAAGAGCATTTGGGACAAGGGTATACTAACATAACAAGGACCGCGGGAGGGACAACTCAATGGTTAAATAGGATCAGATTTAAAAACTATTCTTCTTATCCAATACTAGGTGAGCTGAGGCAACAATACTTCACATGGTTACTAAGAATCCTTATGAGATGCTCTTTTACATTGTGTCTTGTTTGTCACAGGGATCCAAAACGAGGCCGCGCTCAGGGTTACGATTTCAGTTCATGTATATTTATATAGTTACTTACACCCCAAAACGCTTCTTCTGTAGTTTTAAGACCGGGGCATCAATATTTCACAACAATAACCCATTGAAAAGGCTGTTTCTTGTCTGGTCTTGAGGTCCACGCCAAAGGGTCAATTTTAGTATAGCTGTATTTTGAGTTAAACTTGAAAATGTTACTTCTGCGACATTTTTAGACTAGGGTTAACAACAGTATTTCGCATATATGATTCTATTGAGATGCTTTTTTAAAATTGTGTCTTGTGTCGGCCTGGAATTCAAACTGAATCCACACACATGGAAGAGTCTACTCGATCTTTTGAAATTATGACCTACACTATTAGTGTTACCTGTCTCATTCTTTCGCAAATCCACGCGAAATAGGAAGACGTTGAAGAACAACCATGGCAACAACCTCTAGGCGACCTTGATACCTGTCCGGGTACTACTCGATTTACCTAGTTATTTCTTTTTAACCATTCTCTTCAGAATAGGAAGGCGATTATGAATGGCATTTACAATGACCACTATTCTCTTCAGAATAGGAAGGCGATTATGAATGACATTGACTATGTGGCCTTGAAGGCTATCGTAGAGACTATTGATGTAATGTATTTGGTTCTTTAATCAATCCCCTTAGAAGACAATCGGCTATGACAATGACTTCTAGGCATCCTTGAAGGTTATCTCGGAGACTGTTAGTGTTACCTATAAATACTTCGTTCTTTCGCTTATAATTATAATCAGAATATGAAAATGTTTAAGAATGAACTTGATCACGAACTCTATGTGCCAATGAGTAGTCCCACTTAGGTTCTTTGACCAAGCCTTTCACAATAAGAAAATAATTAAAAAAAAAAAAATAAGAATTGTAAGATATCTAGGATACCTACTTCGGTTGTTGGTCAATCCCTTGGGAATTGGAAGATATCTAGGATACCTACTTCGGTTTTTGGTCAATCCCTTCTTGGTAATTGTAAGATATCTAGGATAACTACTTCGGTGTTTGGTCCATCCCTTGGTAATTGTAAGATATCTAGGATACCTACTTCGGTGTTTGGTCAATCCCTTGGGAATTGTAAGATATCTAGGATACCTACTTCGGTGTTTGGTCAATCCCTTCTTGGTAATTGTAAGATATCTAGGATACCTACTTCGGTGTTTGGTCAATCCCTTGGGAATTGTAAGATATCTAGGAT
>JAUMGZ010161825.1:0-16170 GCA_032359645.1 Pododesmus macrochisma
CTCGTAGCCCTATCTTTATCGCTCTGATTTAATGTTAATTTGCTACTTCTATTTCTCTCCTGTTAATGATTTGTCTCCTTTGCTCTTTCGTCACCAAAACTTGTGAATTTTTCTTATGGCGACTCTTGACTCTTGCTCCGTTTTAAAAGGTGGATATTCCCATAAGATTACCAAACACAGGAATGACACGGAGGCGTCGCGGCGGTTGGCACATGTGAAGCAGGAAACGCTTACAATATCGCGAGCACCTGGTTTCGCTTCTAGTTTTTTTTATAATTAAGTTCGTGATGTTTCCATTTTTAGTTAATAAATGTATATTTGGTTCATTTTCACATGTGCTTCTAACGTTTTCTTACTGTTTGCCAATGTCCATGAACTAACGACCTAGAATACCATCTTGGTTTTTCGATTTACTATTTTAGGAGAAGAGGTCAAAAATGTGAAAAGTTTACGACGTACGACGGGAAGAGATTTGTATGAGATTTGGTCCAGATAGACTAAAAAAGCGTGTAAATGAAATCTTTAAAGCTTGACTGGTACGACTGATTGACTGCTAATTGATCCAAAAAGCGATGAAAATCCGTACAATATGTAATCTTGATTTTTTGAAAATTTACATAAACACCTCCTAACATTCACCTTTCTAAAATCCACAAAGTTACATTTCAAGGACAGCTATAACTACTAAAAATGTAAATTACAAAAATCTGAGACTACAAGTTAATAACATTGTAATTATGATCAATATGTCCCTTTATGAACAAACGAAATACACGTCTGATATCTGATATACAAGCGTCCGTTTAATGAACTACTCTATCATGCCTTACAAAGTTAAAATTTCCTATAACTTGTCACTACATACCGATCATAACTGACATATTTCACGTTACTCTTCACTTAAAGAGTTTTACGATAAGTGCAGATTTATAGCAGTATATTATCAGTATAATCAAGTCGTGTGTCCGGTATGTACATGTATGACTGTCCCATTACTTTAATCCATTAAAAAGTTGAAATCTTTTTAAACGGATTAACGTGATATGCTTGAAAATGAAATAGAAAAAGGAAACAACACAGTGACAATTTATCTCGAAGCGC
Source organism: Pododesmus macrochisma (assembly GCA_032359645.1). Taxonomy (NCBI): domain Eukaryota; kingdom Metazoa; phylum Mollusca; class Bivalvia; order Pectinida; family Anomiidae; genus Pododesmus; species Pododesmus macrochisma. The sequence goes on from JAUMGZ010161825.1 coordinate 1,102, forward strand.
GTGTCTTCCAATCTCATTTCAATCCGTAATCAATAAAATGCTAACTTGTTGCACACTGTCACTTCGCCTATAGATGTAAATATATATATGAGTTAACCAGACGTGCCGTTATATACCTACATTCCTCGCGTAACTCTTCCTAAGTGTCATGGCGTGCTAAGTCATCCACAATTTTGTGAATGGAAACCACGTGACGATCCTTTTAACCAATATATTGTCGTTGATAATAGTAGTTTGTTTTGTGACAACTCCCATATCGAATATGGCACACATATATGATACGTGCGAGTTGACAATAACAGGAGCACGTGGCAGTGACCAGTCTCACATGCGATGGTTGCGTTTGGGGCGTGGCCAGGGAATTAACAAAAAATTGAAATGGTGTGGCGATGAAATGTTCCGCCCTCTTTATAAAACTCATGGTTGGTGAAATGTGGTTGAATCTACTTGGAGATAACCAGATATACAACAGTTGTATCCAGGAAATTTTATTATGTCCGCTCGAGTATATACACGGAAGATCATTAAGTCAACAAACAATAGAAACAATTCTGATTGCCACAGGGGAAAGAAAATACCTGCAATTGTTTGCGACACGCTATGAGAGTAAATGGTTTAAGAAGAGCCGTGACTTGGACGGTTTTAATATATTGTTGTGCAACTTTTAATTTTGTATCATCCAAACCAGCGTTGTCTTCAGTTTCCAAAGAGGATCTGGATCTCTTAGATTCACGAATCGAAGCTTTCAAACAGAAAATATTGCAGAACCTGGGTTACACATCGCCGCCGAACGTAACACACGTGCATATGGACATACATAAAACGAGAAGAAAGATTCAAGAGTATAGGGATTATCTCCTGGCTAGCGGAGACGAGCAGCATCTTCCGGATCCAGCAGACGACTCCGATAGACCTCTAGAAAAATACACATATACAGGTGAGTTTTATAACTCTATTATGTTGAGAGAGAGAGAGAGAGAGAGGGAGAGAGAGAGAGATGTAGAGAGAGAGTTTATATCAGTACAGACGAGTTATCGTTGTATTATAGCACCTTTTCTCGCTTTTTATTCAGTCAATTCTGTATATTTTTACAAGAGAGAGAGAGAGAGAGAGAGAGAGAGAGAGAGAGAGAGATATTAACGGTATAACTAGTATTTGATTAATGTATTTTCGAAGGTAATTCACATTCAAATGTTTTACCTACGGTCGATTATAAAGTTATGTAAGATTTCAGGTAACGCACTCATGCACTATTTTAATGTTATGAATAAAGTTTAATAGTCTATCGTATGTATGCTACGTATGAAGCTCGTTTTCTATACAGATATATGTATTAAATATCCAAACATTACGTTGGGTCTAAGTCAACACATTTCTCTCCTAAATCATGCTAGGTAAAGTGTAGTAGACGGTCTACATCAAAGTAACAATAGCTAATGTTCTTTGTCTTTGTGCAACTTGTCCCAGTAAATATTGATATACAATCAATGCAAGTATAGACCAATGGCATGTACATGTAAAATACAATGCATGTCTACTCCCAAATAGTGTACACATTTTAAATACATGACAATGTACCACTTAAATGATTTCATTCAGTGTATAAATGTTTAACTTTCCACACAGCATGTGGTTGTTTGATGACTTTCGTTTTTATCACACAAGTTGTGCTTTACATCTATAGAAACAAGACGAAACACCTAACAATGCATTCATGATACCCTTTAGACCTCACGTTAAATTCTGCAGATTGAATGTTTTATTTGAATGCTTTCTTCATCAGCTGGTGACATTAAAGTCGTTCAAGGATTGTTTGTTGACTTTTAACTGAAATTTAAAGCGTACAAAATAGACTAATTAGGATCAATTTAACTCAAATGACATGAACACTTGCCATCTGCAAATAAAAATGTTTGTTGTTAAATGTGTAAGAACAAATTCCATCATTAATGTCGTCAATAAAGGGTGACAGAAATATTCAAGACATGTCTAACGTGCGTTGATCCCAGTACTAAGCTGTTGTCGCATGGCTGCACGATAGACGAAGATTAAACAACATTTCATCAAATATAAATACATAAATGCTAAAGTGAAGATTGATTCGGTCTTACCTGGCCATGTTTCGAACATTAAATCAAGATTTGTACCTCAGGTGTGACTTTTCCACGCGCTGTGTTAAGCCGACCACGTGGATACCCCACCAGGTATTCGCTGCTTTATAATAGATATATCATTTTAACTATCATTTTCTCGTTATTGTAGATGTTGCATCTAAATCGACCTTTTTCAATGTCTAATCTTGCCGCGTGCTATTAGGTACATGTAAGTGAGATTTGTGTGTAGTGAGGCGAAAAAGATATAATCGCTTATCACCTTTAAATTTGACTATGATCAGAAGCATCAAGAATCTGATTAGAAGATGAAACAAATATGAAATTCCGCGCCGTATCAAACATATTATTATTGGCGCATGACTTTTGCTTTTCGTGTACCGAATACACTCTCCAAATTGTCAGTGTGTGATATAGGGAACAGCTGACCGAATTATGACATTGTTTAGAACATCCTACAATAATTGGTAACTTGGACTTTGGAATGTTACGCTAGTACACTATGGTACTACGACGTCAGCACGTTGCAGCGAATTTAACGAAAACCTTATACAAAGGGCCGTCATCTTATTGCAAGAGAGTTTGAGGGGAACGTTTTGCTGACCGGAGCTTGTATTCCTGGTAGGGTTACCCAGATAAGACAGATTGAAAGATAGAGGTTAGGCAAGATCGCCACGTCCTTTTGAGGCGAAACCAAGCTGCCGGTCCAGTGTACAGCGCTTTCTTACTCCCTATTGTACGATAAAGATCCTATGTTTATTTCGGGAAGTGTAGGTAGGATTACCGCTGACTGGGTTTACACTCCTTTCTGTTATCTCTCTGTAGGTATTATATTTGCTGGTGGCCCATTTCAATTTGAATGCTATTTTGTATTTACTTTTCCATTCCTATCGTCTGTTCTCTTACTGTCCGATGACTTGAAATCGTTGGAATAAAACTATTTTTCTTCATTCACATCTTCATATGGTGTACTATCACTGTGTGAAGTTTCATTGAAATCCATAAAACGGCGTAGGAGAAATTACGCTTACAAGATTTATGACATGTGCATGTGCATGTTTAAGTCTAATTATCTCTCCTTGAAATCGTCGGAATGTAAATATTGTTCTTCATGCACATCTTCATATGGTTGACTATCATACTGATTGTGTGAAGCTTTAGAGAAATGCATTAAACGGTACATGTGAAGTTGCGCTTACAAGATTCATTGACAGACGGACAAACAGACGGACGGACAGCGCGATTCCAATACCCACCCAATCCCTAAAAATTTTCACAATCACAAACATACTCAGTATTCCTTGAACATTATTATAAATTAAGTTCTTGTTAATCAAAAGTCATAAAGCTTTTCGAAAAAAGAGAAGAACTATGCATATACTATGTATTAATTACTATCATAGTTTAGGATTATATATGAATAAATGCACTAAGTATATAAGTATGTATAATTAATAAAATGAAAAACAACTCAAATTCAAATGAGAGTCACGGATTTAAACGTTCCAAGATGATATAAAGAGAAAATCCGCCCGGTATGTCGTTGACTTGCTCTCTGAGACCCCAGATTTGTTAAAATATAGGATTTGGACCAGGCTGAAATTGTCACGTCCTTTTGGGTGGACGCTAAGTCGGTGGTCCACTGTATAGGAATTTGAAATAAAGTACCCATGTACAGTTCGATATAAGGGTAGGTGGAAACTTCATTGCATGGGTTAATCTTTCCTTTTTCACTATCTATATTGCTTTAATTTCCCATTCCTGTCGCCGATTCTCTCCCTGTCCTATCTATATTTCTTTGATTTCCCATTCCTGTCGCAGATTCCCCCCTGTCCTATCGTTTGGTGTTCAACCTTTGTTCCATTATCACGCTTTAAGTAAAATATTCTAGAAGTGACGCTAAGCCCTCATACAACAAGCAGGCAGTGTGTGTGTGTGTGTGTGTGTGTGTGTGATATGTAATTTGATGTCCAACCAGAGAATACGTTACTGATTTTCACGAAAATCTAATTATGTAGTACATATGTTTTATTTTATTGTCAAAGTTGTTTTTTTATTACGTCTTCTGCTCCAGGCCCATACATATTGATATTTTAATATGAATAACAGGTGTTTTTCTAAATGTATATAATATATGTCAAGGTAATATTAGTACAATGTCACACGTACTCCCTATTATCGTGTTATAAATTACATTTCTGACATATTCCCAATTTCCGTTTATTCCACAGTTGTATTTGTATTGTCTTAATGTTCTGCACTATTTCGATAGTTTTGGTTTATGGTTATGTGTAGACCTTAGAAAATTCAAAACCACTCTCTCCTTGCGTCTCTCCTTGCGTCTCTCATTGCGTTTTTTTTTGTCGGGAAGCACTTTTATTTGACATCTTGAGCGGTTTTTTATTCAGCATGAAAATCTATATCAATTTTTTTTTAGAAGCAGTTCTCTTACACATCTTACGACTATAACTCATAGTTTTTATTATAACTAATAGAAAACATAGTTGTCGAGAATGGCATCATTTAGACAATTGAGTCTGACAACTGTACAGAGGCGGGTTGGAGACTTTATTTTGGCATAACATGTATAAATGCATACATTTCCACGCGTACACCATTGATTCAAAAGTATGTATGTGTCGAATGATCATATATACATATATTGAAAATATTGTAGTTTATCTTTCTGAGTTAATGGTTGTATAATTGTCATTGTATCACAATGTCTGGAGTCTTTTTTCTGTTTGGTCGTTCTTACATAATCATTAAATGAATTTCATTTTAGTGTTCTAATTGCTTCACTAATCTCTTTATTATGTCACCTGTACGTTTTGGTACCTCGTGGTTAATAAACTCGAAAGGATCCATAATTTTACTTTCATCTTTCTGTATATAGGTTGTCTAATCGTGCACCTGGGCCACACACGGTGGACTTGGTTGACGTTAAATTAAAAAAACCCAGTCAAATGTTAAGGTAAAACACGGTTAAGGACAACATTTGAAGAAGAATGAGTTAAAGACGGTGTTAAAGATCCTAAAGTTTTTCAATTAATATAAGGTGAAAACCGCAAGTCTGCCATTTATATCGGAAGCAACATGTATTATGAGTTAGGAGATTATTTCTAAAATGCCAAAAGAGGAAAAGAAGAGCATATTATAACAAATCATAACACGTAGATATTAACACACTATACATTGACTGGATGAGTTTACTTATGTCCGTGTTTTGATTGGACTACACTAACCAATTTTCTTTGTTATTATTATAAACTTAAGACGACATAATACCACCAGTTTACCAACAGTATATGCAGTAATAATTAGACTGACTAGACTGACAGAATTTCACGTGCACGTCAGACTTTCTAAATCCTAAGGGATTTTTCATCAATCCATTTCAAAGACATTCACGATAGGCAGCATGATGTCCTTGATCGCGTCATAAAATAGGGCGTTCAAAGGACGAACTTAGATTTATACCTCTTGTTTCTGATGGCCTTTTATATTTAACTTGAATGTTTATTTATAGGTACTGTCAATCAACATGGTCGCTGGCTCATGATATATTAAGTAGGGAATAGTGTTATATAGATCTAATCAACATAACTCATTAGCTTAAGACACGACACGTGGAATCTCCTTCTTGTCACATTTACAAACACTTTTCACCTAGAATTAATTTGAATGTAAGCTTCCAATATTCAAATGAGACACATATTGATTAGTGACATCGCCAATAAGTGCGACCATTTTATCTTAATTACAAGGAAAATAGAAATGTTTAATTCAAATTTTACTTTGACGATAATCAATGATTTCAACATCAATTAACGACACTGCCTCGTAGTCTAACATTTATTTGTTTATGCTATGTTAACTGGAGTTGGTCGAATGATAAAGAGTTGAAGAGCATATAGCGAGTCTCCATCTTCCATGTTATTTATACCATTGTTTCTATCCATAAAAAGCATTTGGCACCAATTAATTTTACCATTATTCATAAACGTGTATGTAGAAACTGGAATGTCACTGTTCAGCAATAAAGCTGCAGGTGGCAGACTACTGCAAGTTTTTGATGGCAACAATGAAGTCAGTTTCGATGCATTTACATTCGTCTGGACAATACTGATGGTTTAGTGTAGATTGGTAGCAGAATACGTATCAATTTTAACTCGAACCCAGAAATTCATATTTAAATTCCAATTAATAATACACTGTGAAATTGTCTGTAAAAACTAAAATGCTTAAAGTGGAGAAATTAGCTCCAATTGGTTTCTTTCTACTACCAACATTAAAAATAATACATGAAAAACCAGTAATTGTTATAATGATGTTTCAGCACAAATTATCTTGAAACAGCAAAAATGTGTGAAACAATCATCTAGATTTCATTAAGATAGTATGTATGTACGGTGTATGATGTGATGTAGCGAGTGTTATATGCGGGGGTGATATCTATATACATCTCATACTGTGTTTATGCGAGATGGAAAATGATAGTGATATACATTCTCATTGCATTACAACACACCGCTCTTTAACAATAAAGTGGAGGGGAATGTCCAACACGGCTTTAAAACGGCAACATCAAGAACTGTATTTATAGATGCGCTTACTATTTACGGTTTATACTTTATATCTGACATTCCACTTCTATTGTGCACCTAATGTAAACTAATGCAAGAAGATTTCTTTAAGAGATTCTCAACATTCACAAACTCGACACTAAGTTAGTTATGACTTATATACTTAGTTTTATTTGGAATTATTCTACCATTAATATTTACTAGAACTATGTTACTTTTTAGCATCAGTCATAATTACAACATACTCACGAAAGCCATAGCGAGAGAAGCAATTAACAACGGATAAGTTGTCTGTTGAGACTTCATTAACTTGTTTAACCACAGCGCCTGGTTTCGTGCTTGGTGACTGTCGGTCCCCATGGATTACTATAATAGTTTCGGTATTGTTGTGACGTCAATTTTTTCGTTTTATTCTTGTGCTGAATTGTTTGATGCGGCTATCATTAGTTTGTCAATGTCTCCGTTCTGTTGATTCCCCTCATCTTGGTTTTTGTCCAAAGTTTCGGAAGTTGTCATTACAACATTAAATATATATTCTGTTACTTGAATCATAGAGCTGCCAATATAACGGACTTTTGAATTATAAATGTATTGCTCAATACAAATACATCGAATATTTAGTACGCTGTGATATATAAATAGAAATTATATATATACTGAAATTGTCTCTGAATGGAACATAAAGATGAGCCTAAATTATTTCAAGAAAAAGTTATATAGCAGAATTGGTAGGACAAAGTGACAAAATAGAAGATGAAATATCAGCAATTATTGATGTTGTCAAAAGTAACTTGACAAAAGTTAATTGCACACATCATGATATCGAAACTAACTAAAGTGAAACAAGAAGAAAATAAAATGATCGTGCAGAATGAAAAGAACACACGGTAATATAAATCTTATGTGAAAATCTATAAAGATTGACTATAACGGCAATAGAACTACTCGATGTTATCTTATGTTAAGTCAACACATTTATATACTTGATTAAAGTGTGCTTCTAGTCTCGTGTGACCTTTAGATCGCTGTGTTTTACTTTTTGCATGCTACTTAAGGCGAGGAAGTCTCAATCTACAAAAACTTAAGATGATAATCATCGAGTCCTAGTTTGATATACACTCTGTGATTGAGGCCAATCTTTCTTATCGGTGTAAATACCTAATTGTTACTGACAGAAGCGCTGTAGATCTTTAAACAAAATATCTAATCTATTAAATTATGAATATATTCTGAAAGAATGCAATCAATCACAGCTGGTAAACACTAAGAATGCACGCAAGCTATAAATAGTTGACAAATACAAACAAACTTATTATATATAGGATCATGTTAATACGGGGGTGAGGTACGACTCGCGGGCTTTGTTGTTGCTAGATGCGTTCGGTATGCAAATACCTTAACCTGTTTACACAATGTCACTAGAGCTATTGGTAAAAGGTGTATTACATTATCATAATGAAATTATAAAGCAGTTCGTGGTTAAAAAGGCGATGTATGTATATATATGTATATGGTGTTATAATGTCTACCTGTATATGCCTTTCACTAATGCCGCACAGACTCTGGTCTAATTATAACGGATTCAAAAAGAATTCAAAAGAATTCTCACATACTTGTCTTTTATTGTCCAGCATTTATTAATGTTATTGGTCTTATATTTACACTTATTGCCTACCTGTTAGATGACAATCTATTTGACCGCCCCTTGTAAATGGGAAACATAGACTCGTGTGTATCGCGGATACCTGGACAGAGCCGATTTAAATACACACAAAGTCCAATATTTATCGTCTCAATGTTAATCTTACAAGTTATATTTTATGACAACAGCATAAAGTGACAATAAAACATCAATTTTGTCAAACTCAGGACTACATATCAGGAATTCAAATAAACCTATCGCGTATAACGGATGTTTGTAAATTCCAAAAGTGCCAAAGTTTGCAGTTTGATTGAAACGCTGCTAGTTCTTCACGGGACATTATTTATTTTGCATTAGGGTTAACTGTTTATAATAACCAGAAGTAAGCGTTACAGATTTTTGAAATATGCAACAATACATTCTTTAGAGGTTTCAGATAATTCATAAAATATTTTGATTGTTGGTACAACAAAACGATAACACTTGTTGAGTACACGGATACTTGATTAATTTATTGTAGATCTGCTATCATTTATGCTAGATGAACGCTGACGGCCTCGAGTCATTGTTATAATTTTTGTCTTTTTCAATCAAGAAATAAAGTATATTTGATAACTAAAGAATTTATGAAAAAGTGCGAAGAACGACATTTGAATCAGAAATGACGACCAATGAAAAAAACAAGATGAATGTAATTAAAAGAACGAGAGACATTGACAAACCAACAATAGCCGCATCAAACAATTTAGCACAGGAATAAAACACAAACAAGCATCGAACTGCAATAATAAAACATAAAAATAAATCAAAATGAAATAACATATCAAATATCCGAGGACAACCGTGTACGTTCTTTCACTATTCAAGTTCATTCAATATAATGAAATGATTAAACCGGCTAAGCGGGTCCTAACTTTCTTAGTTGTAGCTGCAATAGTCTCCAACCACAAACAATCAGCGAAGAAAAATGCTACTGACTTTATCTTTTTGTCTGAAGATTGATGAACAACAGTTAAATATGAATGTTTTATGTTCACATCATAAATAGTTGTTCTCGTTCTAGTTAATTTTGTACTTACAGAATTTCTCTCTTTGTTTCTTTCCAGAGGGCACCGATGAAACGGAAGTATCTTCTAGTCAGCACATGCGCATTCTAAAATACAACGTCCTGGAACGCCATCCATTGAATCCACATGTAGAACTTGCTGTGCAAACAGCCATATTACAATTTCATACGAAAATGTTGAACAATTTAGTCATGCCAGGAGATACATTGAGAATTAAGGTGTTCGCAATTGTCAAAAATGAAAATAATGAACTTGTTACTGGAGGATTAATAAGCTCAAATGTGGTTCACCCGAACAATGACGCAGTTTATGTGGATGTAACATCATCTGTACAGCGATGGATAAATACACCAGATTCGAACCACGGACTGAAGATATCATGTGAAACACATAACATTACGGACATAGTTCACTTAAGAAATACCCAGTCATCGTTGTCGGAGACGTTAGGTCTAAGATCTGATAACACGGAAAAACTACCGAGTTTGACTTTTTACGCGAGAGAAAAACATATTTTAAAAAGAACAAAACGACGGTCGAGTAGTATCGGTCGTCGAGACTGCAAGATAGGAGATGGTTTTTCCAATTGTTGTCGGTATGAGACTCGTATTAACTTTAAAGACATCGGTTGGTCCTGGGTGATAGCACCCCAAGAATATAGAGCATATTACTGTGAAGGAGCGTGTCCCGATGGCCATAAGATGGCAAACACCTTCACCAGTATCAAATCTATATTACATAAAAAGGACCCAAGCAGGTTCTCTGGGGCTTGTTGCGTACCATCGTCTCTCAAGCCCCTGACAATCCTACATGTAGACGAGAAAAATGATTTGGCATTCAGAGATTTTGGTGATATGGTTGTGCAGGATTGCAAATGTGCGTAACAGGACTAACTATGTCTATTTGTCACTTAAATGACACCAGTTTCAAAGTGAACTGAACACTTTATCATTGCATTTCAATCTTGTATTGCCCGGTTGTCTGTGATATGTCGTCTGTTTGTGCTTTCAATTTTGACCCATGTGTTCCGAATGTTCAGTGATTTTAAACAACAAAATGTTTGGTATTTGAATGTGATGAATATGTACGTTTGTATGTACTTGTGGTAGTATTTTATTCGTTGACCATGACAACAATTGTCTCAAATTTTGAAACTTTATTGTAGTGTAAAACTTTTTATATGAGTGGATATCTAGAGAGAAGGTCCATCAATACTCAGTGTGCATGCACCTGTCAAAGAGTGAGTGATGCGTGAACGTAAATTTTGTTTTAATTTATTTAACTTATTCAAATGTTCTATGTTTTATTCAATGTACAATATATTTAATGTAAATATATCATCACTTCAAAATAAAACCATTACGGTGATGCTCTAATTTCTATTACGAAGGGCGAATTCTGAAATTTTGAAAGCTGGAATAATATTTCCTAGTTTTATATTACTCATGTTGAAAAGCAACTTATGTTTGCTAACATTTTGACAGTCTATGTCTACTGTAAAAATCTAGGTACAGCGCTTTCAATATTTTACACATTACATATTCTATTTTATTGTGTTTATTGGTATCTTGTCAATTAACATCGACCATCTAGTCTCACCGAAATGCCTCGGTATTGTAAAACTAGTAAAAGATGCGACGATAAATCCACGCTCGGGTTTGATAGTGTAGTCCGGACAAACCACGTAACGTGGTGATTTTAAGGTGCGCCATTTTAACACCATCTATTTGCACAATCGGCAATGTCATTCCAGTTTTGGAACATAGCTACAGAAATACTGGCGCTGACGAGATGAGAATTTTATACAATGGCTAACAAGTGTTTTATGGCTCATTTGTACTTTCTGCTAAGTGATTTGAAATAGAAATCAGTAGGTAGGAGAGATGTTTGAGTTATAATAAACATTCTGACATCTATGTCAAGAATTTCTAGCTATGAATACATATGGTTGCATAATTTGCAATTAATATTATTGTTATTTCATCTTTAAACTTTATATTGTTACTTCACGAACTCTGATTCGTTGTTATTAAATTGTTTAAAAACGTTTAACAGCGGGTTCTTTGTTTATTATACTAATAATATCACAGATAGAGACAAGATATACAGTTGTCGAGATTACAATCCACAATGATGTCAGGCAATAGGATATATATTAGAATTCAGTGACTATGAAATTGATTGGGACGAGGGACCATATTAAACTTATTCAGGTCGGCCTAATTTAGATGGATGTGCAGTGTAAATAGTGAAAAGTTTAGTAGAACGTACTTTTCATATAATACCAAACCTCATTAGCAGAACTGACCTTTTAATTCGATATTATCAAACACAAACTCAATTAATTAAATTATAAATGTCGTGGGCGCGTATGACACTACAGATTCATTACAACATCAGCATCAGCTCCTTTTCTTAAATCTAGTTTAAAACATCATTATTTGAATAAAAAAATACACACTCATTCAGTCACTATATTCATTGACTCTATAAAAACATTAAGGAACGATAGCGGTGAAAAAAGTCAGTGCATTAGAGGCATGATACTTGGTAGACCATTGCAAGATCATTAAAGTTCAATGAAAGGCATCTGAAAATCAGAAAATATAAAATGTACATCAAATGTATATAAAACATAGCCGAGCATATACATAATAACCAAATAAAGTGTGAAATTAAGGTTAAACTATCAACATGTTGAGATGCAGTGACTACATATGATTATGCAATATACACAAGTATACCATAAACCTACACAAGTATACCAACAACCTTCACACGCATGTCTACTTTGGCTATACATTATGAAATGCAGACGTGTACAACATATACAGAATAAAACAAACAGAAAACAAATTTTAAAGAAACAATAACTATTCTGCTTTTATGGACTTGCATACAACACATCTTAAAAGCCTATCGTCCTTTCATTTCTACCAATCTTATGTATTATAGCAAGCTTACCTTTCTTTCATTTATTGAACACTAACGTCTTTCAATTCTATCAATCCTATATGAAATACAACCCTAACGTCTTTCAGTTCTAACAATCGTATTTGCAATGGCAACCATACTTTCCTTTCATCCAGACTTCGGTCTGCATTCAGGAAACTGAATGTCCTCCCAATCGGCAAACCTCGGTTGAATCCGTTACTCTCATTCAAATGACGAGTGAATGCCATCCATCACGATACAATTGAGAAATATGACACGTGTGTTTCTGTTATAATTATAGTTATACTCCCTATGCATAGTTTTAATTTATTAAAAGGCCAGTATTATAGGTGAAAGGCACTTTCGTCATTTTATTTCAGGTCCATAATATACCCCTAGTTATTCATTTGGCTTCATACTTACCTGATTTCTAAATTTGTGTTCTTGACTTGTGGACATTTTGGCCCCCTCCCTTCTCTTAACTGTAAGTCCGTCCGTCTGTCTTTGATTATATAATATATTATCTCAGTATTCGAATACGTTTACGTTATCACTGCTAGCTAGTACTGAGTTGTTCGACACAGCTGTGTTTACATTAAGTTTTGACAAAGCTATTTTCATATTTCTGTTTAAATATGTTTTTTGTCCCTTTTTTAGCTCGACCTTTTTCGCTTCTAGTTTCGTGATGTTTCCATTTTTAGTTAATAAATGTAAATTTTGTTAATTTTTCTGTGTGCGTCCAACGTTTTCTTATTGTTTGCCACTGTCCATGGACTTACGGCTTTGAAATATCGTCTTAGTTTTTCGATTTACTACTTGAAAGACAAATGGCCAGCACGGATAAAAAAAAGAAAGAAAAACATTGGACTTACACAGTCAAAAGAACAAAAAAAAAAACCCAGCAATAATAACTAAAAAAGAAAATATCACAATTTCTTTCAAAACTAGAAGCGAATCCAGTTGCTCGCCATTGACTAAGCGTTCCTGCTACACGTGTGTCACCCTCCGCGATGTTATTTGTAAACCCATTACTGTTTATGTGATTACCATTTATATGTTCACTATTTATAGTAATTAATGTAATGTTTTTGACGATTTTAAGTATACACTGAGTAAGATCTATGTTTATGACAAGTTGGTGTAGAACACAGCTTTGGAACTTACGATGTCCCATACAATTTGTTTGTTTACATTACAGTTGTACAATGTACCGACCCAGGTGCTGTCATTGACGCAGGGAAATCATTAGTTGGGTTAAATATTGGTGACACAGTGACGTATACGTGTGACGCTGGATATACAGTATCGTCTGGTAATCTTGTACGTACTTGTGGTAATGATGGTCAATGGTCTGGTGTATCTCCAGTCTGTTCAGGTATATATAGAAGTTTTCTCTTTTTAAAGTGAGTGATCACAGCCGGCAGTCCGATGCATGCATATTACAAAAGAAGGAAACCGTATAAACAAAAACTAACAACATAATATTGTCCCGAAAGGCAGTCAGGAATGTCCTCATAACTTCAAAGTGTTGCTAACTCATCCTTTTACAGGGGACTACATGAAAAAATGTCAATAACAATATAAACAGTTATTATCCGTTCACCTTTAGACATGATACTTTCAACAAATTACGTTCTAGACTTGATATATGTTTAAAGAAAAACTAGACAAGTGGAATCATCATGTATTAAAGACAAATCATCCCGGACGTTAACTTTCGGACTTTGAAGTGAATTTAAGGGATACCTTAATTGGTGTATGATAGATGAAGGTACCTAAATAACATGCACTTTATCGAGTCCTATGTTGCATGTGTATCAATGTTTTGTCATGTCTTAATCTTCGCGTTCGTTGATTACAGTTTATTTGTAGCTAGACTTTGTTTTTTTTTTATTAAACATTGATTATACTCGTAACCAATTTCAGATTGCAAGTTTGTATTTGCAGGTGTTACGTGTTCAGATCCAGGAAGCGTTAGTGATGCGGGGAGAGTCCTTATAGGACTCAATGTAGGGGACATAGTGACGTACACTTGTAACCCTGGATACAACATTTCGTCTGGCAATCTCGTGCGTACATGTGGTAACGATGCTAACTTTGACGGTGTATCACCCTTGTGTACAGGTAAGACATGAAGTATCATGTATTATTGCTTTCATTAACAGTGAAATTGTCTTAAAAGTAATGACAGGTATTAATGAGATCAAGGTTATGGTTACATTTTGAACATACAAATATTGTCAATATATTTAATTGTATGCTGCCAAATTTACAACACTTATTTGTCTTAACTGGTGCTTAATTGTCTGATGCAATTATTGTTTGTTTGTTTTTCGTTTTGTAGATTCCAATTATACAGTTTGTTACGTAAATGATGCTTTTCTATTGTCAAAGTTATAGAGCACTTAGCGAAATAATGGAATGTATGGTCGTGTCAAAACCCCTACTAGGATATGAATGATATTGTAAGAGAGATCAGACTGACTGATTGCTTTCTTTAATCATATCTTAGAAAGAAAGACACAAAAAGCTATTCATAAAATATTAATTAAATATACATTCTCAGATCCAGTCGTATATAGAAACACAACACATGCATTGTTAGAGTCATCTGATATAGTTCTTGATGTGTAAACACATTACGTTTGTGATCAATCTGATTAAAATCAAATCTTGATCTGCGCTCAATTCCGTAAACTTCATATTGCTGTATCAAGATCTGAGGACAT
>JAUMGZ010161836.1:3775-13954 GCA_032359645.1 Pododesmus macrochisma
AGTACACACTAAAGTATAGCAGTGTCTACTACAGTCAAGTACACACTAAAGTATAGCAGTGCCTACTACAGTCAAGTGCACATAGATCATGATATATATTGAGGAACAAGAACATAGTGAACCATGTTTTGATTTTTTTGTTCGTCTTGATACATTTGTGAAGTCAAATGACAAAACATTTACGAAGAAATCGAGACAACTGTAATACTCAGAAAAGAAGTCATTTGCAAATGACCAATCCATCTGGTAAAGGGGAGGAGAAAATAAAGTAAGATTTAAACTTCCCAAGGTTATGAATCCTAAAGCACCAACTCAAAACGCTGATACGATGAACTAATTTCAAACTTGATAACGAAAAAGTAAGAAAGCATAAACGCCAACAAGGTAAGCTAGTCAGAAATTTGGTTTCAAATGAACACTTGGAAAGGTGCACTTTAACCGGTCGACATTGCAAAGATGCAATCTGAAACGCGCCACCAACAAATATAATATATATAATAGACAGAAAACACCCAAGTCTCTATGCAAGAGAATCCTGTCCATGTTTCCGGATCTAACTACGAATTATCTGTCATCAAAGGACGCTCAAGACAAAGTTAATTTAGTATAAGAAAGTTCTAGATGAATCAAAGTCTGGGAGCCAAAAAGGCGTGAGGTAAGAGATTACGATGTTGAGGACAACAACTACAACGCAACAATACTATCAAAATGGTCTTGCCAACAAATTAGGTGCATGCGCAGGCGAAATAGGAGTTTTTAAAAATATGCCCCTTGAGAGCTGTGGCAACTTAGTTTGGAGAAACGTATTCGAGGTTGACGACCTTGTGATACTGGATTGATGTTATGTAAAGTAGTATTCGAGCGAAATAATGTTATCTTCTCTACCAAGAATGCAATTTTCATTTTAAAAAATCAAGACCCACGAGCTTCCAGCAACTGAAGTTCTGCTCAGGAAAGTTGCTTCTCTTTCATTATAAAACGCTTTTTGAGACACAATCACAAATTAAACAATTAGGATCTTTGAGTAAAATGAAAATAAAAACAAATTCTCATCTAGCGCATTTGCAATCATTCAAAGTCGTGAGTTTATTGCTTGTCCTTAGAATTGGGCAATTACTTATAAATTTAAAATACAAATTCCATAGATAATAGGATCATAAACTTTAATTAGGTATTTTCTCATTCAATTTCTTCATAATTAATTATCTTTCAACGTTCTTTATTTTCGTTTGTTAATGAATGGCTGGGACAATTGGTTTCCTTTCCAAACTTATTTACACGTTGCATGTTTTCTATCTTTTTATTACAGTATAATTCCTTTTATATTGGTTTAAGGCCTAGTATTTAAACAATTAAAAACCACACCCGCATGTATAACTTAAAAATGGGCAAAAATAAACTCTGAGTGAAAAACAACATGGCAAGCCAGATCCGATTCCAAGGTCGGCCCATCCATGATTGCTTACTGAAGACTGTATAAAGTAACATACATGTATATGGAAATCTCAAGAAGATGGATATCTCGGGACAGAAGGGTGACCACAAGGTACGCAGCTAATTACACCTTTGTTCTTTATTTAAACATTATGCTTTCCAAGTTCATTTTGAATATAGAACTGTACATGATCTTTACAAACATAATATATAAAGTCTAGTGAAGGGGACATAGTCAGAGTTTCCCACGCAGAACAGTTAAAAAAACAAACCATTTTAGATGATTTCGAAGTCTAAACAATCTTTTTCAATCTTTCAAAAAGAAATACACATGAAAGCTAATTAAGCATCTATTCCACATAACATTTCAGTTTGAACAATGGTAATAATTTTATTTTTTTAATAATACAATTATAACAAGACCATAATGCAATCGGGTTGGATTAAAAATACCTACTACCTATGGACAGTATTCAAATATGAATGGGGTTTGCGCGTCTCGATGACCTGGAGAGCTATGCTGGCTGGAACTTGTGTTTCTGGTAGGGTCACCAAAGTCAGACAGGTTGAATGGTAGAGGCCAGACTAAGATCTGCACGTCCTTCCGAGGGACGCTAAGCTGGCGGTCCCGTGTACATGGATTGTTAACCTCCTGGCACGACAAAGATCCCCATGTAAAGTTCGATAGAAGAGTAGACGGAAACACCGTTGCATGGGCTCATCCTTCTTTCTGTACTATCTCTATTACTTTCGTTTCCCGTTCCTGTTGCCGCTTCTCTTTCTGTCCTATCTTTTGGTTTTTCTCCTTTGGTCTTTTGTCACAATATCGGTAAAAGATTCTGGAAGTGACGTTAAGCCCTAGTTAAACAAACAAACAAACAAACAATGCAAACAACATTGGATAAAACACACAAAGACAACCTTAAGAAAATTAAATAAACACCTCAAAAACCCAATTAACAAACAACAAATGATTTAGGTAATTTGGTCACAACAGATTATTCAAATACAAATACATAATGTTAAATATTTATAACTATATATATATATATATAAACACAGATTAGATAATTCAGTAAGTATTAACAAAGTATATATGCTTCAGATGGACTTGAATATAACGAGGTGGGTAACACCCTTGTAGCAGGAACATTTTACTTTTCGCGGCCACATAATGTTTTGTTTCATTTTTAATAAAAGTTCGTGATGTTCCTTTATCTATTGAGTTTAGTTGTACTTTCTGCGTGCATGCCTATTCCTTTTGTTTCTCTATATCCATAAGCATTTGCGTTTTGCATAGCTTCTCTGTGTTTCGTATTGTGTTGGGGAAATGTCCAATCAGTGACATCGTCCCCATGCCAAAGCTTTGTGAGCAATACCATTTTACCTGATTGTAATTTCATGCCCAAGTAACATGTACGCTAAGAAAAAAGAAAACGTCGCTTTTCATTATTTTGCTACTTTACTTTTCAGTAGAACAATCGACAATTAAAAAGAACCGAAATGTAAATCAGGCAGGTACAAAGATTTATAATTCAGGCAACTATGAAACTGTATACTCTTTCGTACACAGCTTATAATTGGTTTGGAGTATGTTATGGACTTTGCATGAAATAGACCACACACACACACACACACACACACACACACACACACGAAAGAATGGTTTTGAAAGAAGGTTTAGGTATGAAGCAAAAGAGTCGGTGTCAATTGTGTCTTGCATTTCGTGTTCCAGGGGATATGTAATGTCAAGTGGTCACCAATTTTTTTATTATTTAATGACAAGGCATCATCTATGCAGCAAAAAGCTGATTAATTTTAGTTATATTAAAAGAAATGAAAATGTGCGTCCACTAGACCTGTAGGTGGCGACGTTTTGGGGAAAATCAAACAAGAAAATTGAAACCCGTGTTATTTATATGAAAACTTACTATCTGTGAAAACGCTACAATGATCCAATACATTAATATTTGCATTTTACTGTAAAGAAAAAAACTATTTATTTATTAAATGATACATGTGAAATCTTAGTAATCAGATAAAAAGGATTCAATCGTACTCTTGGATGAAACTATCGCATTATATAATTATACTAATTTGAATAATATAACTACATAATGCTTTCCCACGCTCTGTCTTATGAAAAGCAAAACTTGGCTTCTTGCGCAAGATGTTCTCTACACTTTTGTCTTATTCAAGTCACAGAAGTGAAATATTGTTTAAACTAAGTATGTGAAAATTGTACGAGTGTATTGCATTGTTCTGATCAAATGATAATTTATTAACATATATTAAGTTTGTATTTATATTAACATAGTTTGTTTAATTAATTGATATGAACGTTAAAGGGAGTGATTGTTTACAATCAAATCATGTTAGTTTGTCAATAATTTTGGCTTCGAAATATGATTGCTTGTTGTTCCATTTCCTTAAAATGTGTCTGTTGGTTGTGTGTCTGTTGGTTGTTGTGCTGCGAAAATACGATATTCACCGTGCCTGCTATATTGGATTTTGTTTTGCAAAGCCACATACAATTCTTTAAAGGAGCTATGTCAGGAACATTACATCAAGTTTCATGAAAATCAGACGGAAATGGAGTAGAACTGGAGAGTTTCAGTCAATTGAGCAACGTGGGACATTACATTCTGAACGGGACCATACGCACAGTATCTACAACAAATTTTGTGAAGTTCTCTAAAGTCAGTTTTTCGATATGACGAAAGGTTGAAATACTCGCCGTCAACCAGAACAATTGATAGAATATTTTGGAGACATGTATTGAAAGCGGACCATGCAAGAAAAATCTACATTAATTTTGTGAATATAAGTTATAAACAGTCTTGTCTTGCTTGAATAGATGTAGATAAAAAACTATCGCTCAGTCAGAAGTCCTAATTGCCTTATATCGGACACAAATACTGAAAGGAGACCATGCAATCTACATCAAGTTACTTGCATCCGACCAAGTAGTTCTTCACAAGAAGTCAAATAGCTGTTGGCCATCAGAAGCCTTGGTGGCCATATTGAATTGAGTTCTGCAACATGTTGCACAATTCTAAATAGTGAATAAGAAACATGCAAATAAAATACAAACTTATAAACTGAAACGGGTCACCTATAAATATATATGAAAATGAAAGAACAACACTGCATCAAATGTAACCAAATTTTAGTTCTCCACAATATATATATTCTGATCGGGATATGGGCTTGCTCATTGTTGAATGATGTGATTTTAAGAATAAATTTGAATAATTGTTTTTCCGACTATTTTACTACATTGCCATGAGCATATTCTATCAATACATTTATCAAAATGTGAAGTGGGAAGGTTGGTTTACCATGAACTGGTTAAGCAATAACTTTCACCATAAACTGCATTTTGCTGGATGGCCGTTGTTAATCAGCACATTTGTATTCATGGCAACTTTAAGTATTACCTTGTTTCCACTGCTCCTTTAGTAGATATATTTGCAATATTTACATATGGTCCTCTCTGGTAATCTTATATTTTTTGAATAAACACGTGTGCTAATTTGCCATGATAAAAGGGTAAAACCTTTCCCCGTGTGTGTTTCACGGTTTACGACACCATTTCATTCGGAGATGAAAATACTTGAAATAAATGTGTCTTGTGATGGAGCGAATTGTTCTTTTGCGTGTAGTTGTGTTCCATTTAAATTTGTACATGTTTTCAATTTTTTTTTATTTTCGGAATCGTAACAATGTATTACACTTCACTGCATTTGCCTGTGTCGTGATCCAAGATACAATGTTTTATTGTACAAATATCCCGAGGCAGAGACAAGTCAGCTCCCCGTTTTTTTATTTTTCTTAGTGGTATTCGGCATTTCAATATTTGTCCTATTCATGCGTTGTTTCCTTCTATTTAGACGATATTACAGCATACATACTTGATGACGATACTAGAGTACAACGTTACGTTTTCATTCTATATACCGATTACGATCGGATCATCTTGACCTTCTCGTAAAGTCGGGCTTGTTGAGGGTTGTACGGATATAATTATAACAAGAGGCCCAGTGGCCTTAACGTCCTTCTGGATAAAATGGGTCTATATGTAAATTTTTAGCTTTTGACCGTAGGGTTATGCCTTGAAAAAAATTTGTTCTCCATGTCCTTAATTTACTTTAAACCAAAGCATTAAGCCTTTTAGTTTATAAGAAGATTTTTGAAATGTTACCAACTTTTCTCCATTTGGGACCCAAGTGACCCTCCCTGGGTACTGAGCCCCGTCATTTGAACAAACCTGAACCCCCTTACCCTTAAGATGACATCTATCAAGTTTGGATGGAATTAGTCCAGTAGTGTTGGACAAGAAGTCGAAAATGTGAAAAAGGATTATTTTTGCTATATATACATAGTGTTGGACTTTGACCTCAAAATGTGTAACATTTTGACGCCTGGAACAAATTTGGATCTCCATGCCCTAAAATTACTATAAACCAAAGCATTAAGCTCTGGGCCATCTAGTTTATAATAAGAATATTTTTGTCAAATTTTCCATTTTTGGACCCAATAGTGGCGCCCCCTGGAGGCCGACCCCATAATTTGAAAAATCCGAGCCCCCTTCCCAAAGGGATGAAATCTACCAAGTTAGGATGAAATTGGTCCCGTAATATTGGACAAGAAGTCGAAACTGAAAAATACATAAAATCAGTTCTTGACAGGAAGTCAAAACAAAACACTCTGACAGTTAGAAGCCATGGAGGCCATGTTGGGTGGATTTCCACAGCATCAGACATCAATATAAAAGGTAAGGACGCAAAAATATTTTACATCACTTTTCTGAATTAATGACCAATGGTTCATAACAATAACTCTGACAATTTCTCAACCAATAAGCAGCATTGGTGACACTAATGGATTCACAGCATTTTTTGTCAAAATTGCCCCAGTAGCATTTTTAGAAGTCAAACATATGAATGGATTGATATACATCTAGCACAATTCCATCAAAAGACGTTTTCCAGTAGGGCTATAAACACGGAAAGTGATATGTATATACATATATATATATATGTACAGACTAAAAGTTCTTACTGTAGGGAACTGCATCATATGATATGCCAACAAATATGTAAAATGTATGGTTGCTTAAACCAGTTTTAGAGGTATAATCATCATTAACCTTTTGTGTTGTAAAATTCATGACGATAAGATTGTTAATTTATTGGAAGGGTAAATATAGTTTCTGTCCTTATACTTTATGCTGTAATCCAATTCATCGTGCACTTCTCTACCTGCCCTGACATTGTACTTATCCGCCTTTTTTTCTTTTATCACGAAACATGACCAAGAATGAGTCATATCCGACGTTAAACCTTCTTAAACCATCCAACAAACATTTCTGCATTTATCTATGTCTAATAATTTACAACTGTTGAGTTGACTCTAAACCCTTTCATCGTTTAATCCTATACAGTTTGTCTCTAATATTAATTCAAGCAAAATAAAGATTTGTTCTAAAAACATACTTTTTTTTATAAGTTCTTGAAGATTGGAAAATTCAATCAAAGCACATTAAGATCAACAGCATATTGCAAGAATTGTTCAAAACAAAATTTCTAAACTATGTAGATAATCAATAACATCAAACAAACCAGGTCCAGTCTTCATTTTAATTAATACATTAATTTAATTAATGAATGATCACATATAAATAATTTTAACAAATAATTTGACTAAGATATAACAATATCTACATCAATTTCTTCAGCTTATTGATGCCAATTGTTTGTTTCTTAAAAACATACAACATAATTGAAATTATTCTCCATCTTTAAATTAAAGAATATATTATCTTTGAATTTTAAAATTTTAAAATTGAAAATTAGGAGATGTATTAGATTTGGTAGTTTTATATTAATATAGTGAAATATATATGTACATTGGCATATAATCGTGAAAAGCATGATTTACAAATAATTCAACTTAAACTAAAAATTACGAAAGAATAATCAAGTAAGAGAATAAAGGCGAAGCAATAAGTATGATTTCCTACATAACTCAATCAATTACAATAGGTCAAAGCTATAAGACAGCAGCCCATTATTTCTATTCATATTATCAATTATAGATACTTTTTCTTTGTTATATGTAAAATGAAATCCAGTGTTACCCTGTTTTGATGAGTAAATAAAAGTGTGAGTGATTGACTATTAATAACAAAATGACCGACTTAAGGTTTAGGCTGATGCGAGAATTTACAGTGTTAGTATGGGAAGGGAATTAACTCTTCTTCATACATACAACTTTTATCTGCACAAAAAAATATATTAAAATGAAATGAATACTAAACATTTAGATAATATCAGTACCAGACAGAAAATATTACAAAATTTAATATCAAAAGCTATTAATTTTGCATTTTTTTTAATCGTTTGTGCCTTGCGGTAGGTACAATTATTTTGATTTCTCTAATTTCAAAACACTGGTATTATATGATTAATATAGCTCTCGGTTCACCAATTTGTAAAAACATTAACAATTGCTTGTAATTATTACTCAAATTAAACAGAATTAAATATATAAAATAAAGTCTATGTGGTTCAAAGTTTCCACATTCACTATTTCAGTGTATATTAAATATTTGAACTATTTGGCACAGTTGATCATAACTTTTATTCCTTCTCCTTTAAAAGTTGTTTCAAAGGCTTTAATAGAGTCCTCCAGTTCATATCTGTGGGTAACTAAAGGGTTCACGTTAACCCTACCTGAAGCTATCATAGCTAATGCTGTGGGATAACTGAAAAATAAATACAAAGAGGAATAACTCTTTAAATCCATGTCATATACATTTTGTTTATGAAGGGGGTAAATCAATTAAAACTTGTGTGAATCATGTGTTGTGGTTTTCTTGAATATGTGAATGAATTAATGAAATATTGGAATATTTTATTTCCAATAATCACAATAACAGAATCAAACAAGACATCATTTGTTTTAAAGAATTAATGATGTGCTGTATTTTAATATTTCTGCTATAAATCAAACAACCAAATAACTCTACTGTGGCACTCACTTTGTAAATATATACTAATGGGTGGTAAAAAGTTATGTTTCTCTTCAAAAATAATTAAACAATAAGTCATGTTTTATATTTGATAATGTGGATAAATACACTCACAAATCTGTTTTTCTTAGAACATTTCCAACAGTATAGTTTACATATCCAGACTCATACATTGATTTATAACTATATTTCTTGTTTTTCACTGATACCATACATTGAAATTTAAGTAAAAATACGTGTGACTCTTACCAGTTCACATATCGGAAAATTCCACGTATGTCCACTTCTCGCACAGAGGCATTGACAATTGGCAGTGTAACATCCGCCTGACCAAGACCTACTAAAACAACACATCCACCAGACTGTGTAGCCTAAAAATCATAATGTACATTTCTACATCATATATGATCAAATGTTAGACAACAGTTTCTGTCAACATTCTTGCCAAAATTTTATTTCATATCAAAAAATATTAACTTTCTAATGTAGTTTTCAAAACATATAATTCATCACATCCAAAAATATAATTGAAATGTGAGTTTAAATATGGATAGAAAAATCTCACTTAACGTTTCAATGGATGCACATTCTCAATAGAAAATTATTATATTTTATCTTAATTCGTGTTCACTCTTTCGTACTTTATGACAAAACAGAACCATAAACCATTGCAGTTTTGTTTATATGTTTCTGTCAAGTCTTAAAGAAACTGTTTTGGGTAAAAACGATGTTGTCTTTTCCTATAAAGGTGATTTTTAAAATCCTGTGGAAAAATCCCTGAAACTTAGCTTTAGTTAGTACTCTAACACTATTTTATCTTGATTGACCAAGGCTACATACATATATGGCTGTCTGTATACTCGGTGTGGCACCACTGCATTCAATTGTTATTTCAGATTTATCTCCCATTGTTTCCTCCACCTGGACGGCGACAACTAACGGATCTCTGCTCTTCACAAGAACAGTGAAATCTGCTCCTAATTTCTTGGCCATATCAAGTCGTGACTGGTCAATATCTAAAAATTAAAATCACCCCTATTTTTTAAATAAGTAATAAGTAAATACCACTTTGGTTGCATTTTAGATTTATGCTGTTTTCATTAGGCCAAATTTAAAGTGTACAAAGTATGATAAAAAGATAATGAGGAAACACAAACAACTAAAGGTACCATTAATATTTTCCTTCCTTGTAGTTTTAATTTCCTGTTTTATACTACAATATCAACAAATAATACAATGTATAAAAAAAAAAAATTTCATACAATTTCCATGGCCATGAAGTGGTAATTCTTTGTTAAACACCATTGACACATAAACAAAAGATATTAGTGCTGAGATGTGCTTGTTGTCCATTTTCTTTAAAGCTTCTTTCTCATGTTCAGTAGATGATACAAAAGAATGTTTACCTGTGACACACACAACAGATGCTCCATTGGCTTTAGCTGTCAGTAGGTTTACAAGTCCTATAGGTCCTACAAACACAAATATTACATAGTTAACAAGTCCTCCAAACACAAATATTACATAGTTAATAAGTCCTCCAAACACAAATATTACATAGTTAACAAGTCCTACAAACACAAATATTACATAGTTAACAAGTCCTCCAAACACAAATATTACATAGTTAACAAGTCCTCCAAACACAAATATTACATAGTTAACAAGTCCTACAAACACAAATATTACATAGTTAACAAGTCCTCCAA
>JAUMGZ010161847.1:0-25636 GCA_032359645.1 Pododesmus macrochisma
TGATACTTTTTCACATTTGCAACTTCTTGTCCAACACTACTTGACCAATTTCATCGAAACTTAGAAGATGTCATCCTAAGGGGAAGGGGATTCAGATTTGTTCAAATAAGGGGGCTAGGTACCCAGGGAGGGTCACTTGGGGCCCAAATGGGGGAAAATTTGATAAAATTTCAAAAATCTTCTTAAACTAGAAGGCCTATAGTGCATAATGCTTTGGTTTGTAGTAACTTTAGTGCATGGAGAACCAACTTTGTTCAAGGAGTGACCTTAGGATAACAAAAAAATTCAAATGCCAATCCAGATGGACGTTAAGGCCACACTGGCCTCTTTTGTTTTATGATTCCACAGAAAAGATTGTAATCTTGTTCATCTCTACATCAACTGTGCATTAGTATCATCAAAAATATTTATTGTCTTTCCAGGAAGATTTTCGAAAGTTTCAAACAGTAACGGTTATCTCCAAGGAGCAGTTTGAACGCATAACACCAGGCTCTAATTCAGCCCAGAAGAAGAATCCACCCCCTCCACCACCCCCTGTTAGTTATATAGGTAAATTATATATATATGTATACTTATATAGGATCTTCTATCTTTTAGTTACACAGGTAAATTATGTAACCTACTTGCATAGTATCTTCTATCGGTTAATTCAGTGTTTGAAATATGCGCTTGCCCGATTACTCGTGCCGGTCTATTTTCTGATCAGGCAACTAAATTTTCTAGTAAAGTAGCCAGCCAGGCTAGTTAAAATGTCATCAGCAGTACCGTAAAATCACCAACCTTCAAACTTTACTGCGTAATTTCTACCTAAAATGATGTCTGGCAACATCCAAACATGTGTATTTTCCGGTTGCACATGCAGTTGACTACATCTATACAACAAGCTTTTTCATTGGATACGTTTGATATCATTCATGGTTTTTAACCAATGACTAATATTGTAACATTTGCATCATGGACTATAAAACTAAAACATGGCTGACGATGTTGACAAGCCACCGGCTCGAACAAAAACATTGTTTGATATACTTCTAAGTAATGAATTGAAAAACAACAAAATCAAAATCAGGTAAAAAGAAAGAATTAGAATTTTATGACTGTGTCTCTCCTTTATGTAAAGGACAATGTGACTGCGCATGAACTGTATGTGTCTTTAGTAAAGTTAAAGTTAAATTAATTTAAATGGGTGTGCAAACACTGAAAAGTAGTGAATGAACAATATGTTAAAAGTCGTATAATGCAAGTATCTACTACATATTAACTTGTCTACATTTATACACAAATGCACAACACTGTCATACAAACAAGCCATGTTAGGGGTTTTAACACATTTAGCAACACATTTATTGAAGCAGCAAAAAGAAAAAGAAGCAAAAACCCCTGATAGATGTTTTCAAAATTTTGGGCAAGTTAAAGTTTGACCTTGGGTAAGTGCATCTGGAAAACGTGTGTTTGTGCGAGTGTTTTACAAGAGTATTATACATAAATATATATGTATATATGAAGTTTATATCTGTTAGTTTTGCAGGTAAATTAAACATGTACTAATTTAGTATCTTGCATATATTCTATATATACTGATTGTTATACAGGTAGCTTACATATTCATACCTTTGACAAGTGTGAAATAATTTTTTGTTTATTTTGTAGTTTCGAAGAAGTTACCGACACCACCCGTACCCCAATCTAGTCAGACAGAAATAGCGAGATCACTGCCAGCTTACGTACCAAACACACCTGGGCGTCATGACCAGGGATCACGTACACCAAGGTCCAAAAAGGAGGAGATTAAACCTCGATTCTTCCCTGTGTTCAAAGATTCAACACAGCCTCCAGATCCACGGGTTAGTTGAAAACAATTACCTTTTTTCCACACTTGACTTGCATTGTCTTTCTGAGCTAGTTTATCCCAAAATTGTTTTAAAAAGTTGTTAAATTAACTGTCAAATAGTCATTTTAATCTTTTAGAAATGTATCTAAACTATTTAGAAACTTGATGCATTAAATTGGATTTGAATGGTCTACCTAAATTTTTAGCTCACCTGGAGCTTTGCACAGGTGAGCTTTTCTGATCATGCCTCATCTGTGGTCCATTAACCATAAACTTTCTTGTTTCACATTACCTCCAAAATTGAATGAGATGTGGTCAAAGAGCATTTATTAATTAGAACGACCCTTACAACCTTGTGATGCACCTGCAAAAGTTTTGTATTGGTTACAAATCATGATTGCTGAAAATCTCCTCTGGAAGTTGTAAGTACATGAGGCTGCTGTGATCAGCTATTCTTCCTTTTTAAGCTGATGCAGGCAACACAGCTACTTCTATGGAACTCTTGTTCAATTAATTTATCTGGTCCAGAATAAATGTTCAACCATATGTGATCTAGAATAGACAAATTGGTATGATTGTACATCTTGGTCATTATTTCATTCACTAAAAATAGAAGTTTTAAATTTTTGCCATTTTCCTTTTGAAGAATATTTTCAACAACAAAAAAAGAAAAGGAAATAAGGTTATATTAATCGTGATTCCTTACTAGATGATTTCAATTTTTACAGACTCCAAGAAAGGGAAAGACAAAGCACAGCAGTAATCCACCAATAGAAAGTCACGTTGGATGGGTGATGGATTCGAGAGAACATCGACCACCCCGTTCACGCAACAACTCCATGTCTCAAAGGTAAATAGCATAGTACTACAGTAAGATGATCAAGTCCATGTCTGAGTTATACTATAGTCCCCAAAGACCAAAATGTTTAAGTTCAAGTAGATAGATTTAATTAAATGTTATTTGGCCGAGATCCATTATGTATATGTTAGTCCCAAATAGTAAATTATGTGTTGTTCCTTGAAATAAATTTTACCTTTATTAATAGTTCTCTAAAAGTAATTTTTGTGTTATTTCTCAAGAAAAATTATATGCTATTTCTCCAAGATTAATTATATTTTATTTCTCTAAAGATAAATTATATGTTTTTACTCCAAGATTAATTATATGTTATTTCTCCAAAGATAAATAATGTTTTTTCTCCAAGATAAATTATATAATATTTCTCCAAGGATAAATTATATGCTATTTCTCCAAAGATAAATATATTTTTTTTCTCCAAGATTAATTATATGTTTTTTCTCCAAGATAAATTATATAATATTTCTCCAAAGATAAATTGTAAGTTTTGTCTCCAAGATAAATTATATAATATTACTCCAAAGATAAATTATATATTAATTCTCCAAGATATTATTTCTCAAGGCTAAATGTTAATGTTACCTCTCACTGCAGCTCTCCTCATGTTTTATGTTACAGCCCCAGTGATAGTTATCTGTCCACAAGTTACGGCAGCTACAGCAGCACTCCTCATGCATTCCCTCCCTTCCAGCATCCCTCACATGAACTGCTGAAGGATAACAACTTTGTATGGCATGTCTACCATAAATACCATGCAAAGTGTCTTAAAGGTTAGTATAAATACAAAATTAGAAGTCTGAAATATTATTAATACTATTTTATTGTCACCATGCGACTTGAATATCATCATTACTATCGACACCATGTAACATAAATATTCTCATTGCCATCGACACTGTGACTTAAATATTCTCATTGCCATTGACATTGTGATTTAAATATTATCAACCATAGCCTTATAATTTAATTATTATCATTGCCGTTGACACTGTGTGACTTAAATATTCTCATTGCCATTGACACTGTGTGACTTAAATATTCTCATTGCCATTGACACTGTGTGACTTAAATATTCTCATTGCCATTGACATTGTGTGACTTAAATATTCTCAATGCCATTGACTCTGTGTGACTTAAATATTCTCATTGCCGTTGACACTGTGTGACTTAAATATTCTCATTGCCGTTGACACTGTGTGACTTAAATATTCTCACTGCCGTTGACACTGTGACTTAAATATTCTCACTGCCGTTGACACTGTGTGACTTAAATATTCTCATTGCCATTGACACTGTGTGACTTAAATATTCTTATTACGGCTGACATTATGTAACTTTAATATTATCAACCATAGCCTTGTGATTTAATTTTTGAAAAATATTCTAATAAACTATAAGGCCTAGATTTTAGTTCTTGCATATGTAGTAAACCTTGGGGCTTGGAGAACCAAGTTTGTTCAAGGTGTGACTCTGGGTTATAATATCATTAGTTGACTGAAATTAATCCAAAAGATATCTCATTTTGTTGGAAAAAATATTGTGGAATGGACGTTAAATCTTAATGATAATCATCCATAACACATTCATGGTATAACATAAATCTACAAAGAACAAAAGAGTTATGTTTAAAAAATTGGATTGAGCCAAAAGAATGTAAACAAGGCCAATGACTTTTATTTTATTTTTCTAGATCGTAAGAAAATGGGTATTGGACAGTCACAGGAAATGAACACTATGTATCGATTCTGGTCCTTTTTCCTACGGCAGCATTTCAACAGAAAGATGTACCTAGAATTCAAAACATGTGCTGTTGAAGACGCTAAAGCAGGCTACAGGTTTGTATAAGATACTTAAGTAGGCTGCATGTCTGTACAAAGTATTAATTATATGTTGAAAAATATACAAAAGCAGACAAAAAGTTTGAACAAATTATCAATTCTGTGTAGTATTGTATAAGAAACTAAGGTTGACTATAGGTTTGTACAAAATATTGACATTGTATAATCCTAAAGCAGGCTAAACATTTGATATGAAACGTAATATTTTGTGTTGCGACTTTAACAACTATGGTCTTGTTTGTATGTTTATATATGAAACATGTAATGCTGTATTATTATTTTAACAGATATGGGCTGGAGTGTTTGTTCAGATATTACAGCTATGGCCTGGAAAACCGCTTTAAACCAGAACTTTTCAAAGATTTTCAAGAGGAAACTATGAGGGATTACGAAAGTGGTAAGTAAAATTTCTCTATGACGTACACTGTGTTCATCGGTATAAATGTCTATTAGGGCTGTTGGATATTATTATCATGATACATTACTGGTAATATGATGTACCGGTTCACAAAGCAAAAGTAAGTCCAAGGTGAACTTGCCCGGTACAAATCCTGTCCATCTTTCACTTTTCACATTTCTACTTCTCCAAAACGTTTGAACTAATTTCAATTGAACTTTCAAGAATGTTTCATGAGGAGAAGGGGATTCAGATTAGTTAAAATGATGGAGTCAGGCCTCCAGGGGTGCTACTAGTGGGCTAAAATGGGGGAAACTTTAGAAATTAATGCTTGTATGTATAACTTTGGGCATGGAGAACTGAGTTTGTTTTCCTAGATTTAAAATCTAAGGAATACTTTCAGGATAAGAACCAATTTCAACCATGCTTGATAAGAAGCATACTTGAGGGAAGGTGATTCATGTTCCTTCAAATGATGGTACTTGGTACCGAGAGTGCAACATTGTAGAATACAAGTCCTAAAGTTTAATGTTTGTACAGTATATACATAGTATGGGACTCAGAAAATGAAAACCAAGTTTGTTTAAGGTGCGACTCTAGGACCAAAAGTAGATTATTACCTTTGCTTGGGTCAGTTCAGATAACATTATAGCAACTGTGTTAACTTAAGTTTTTCACCTCATCACAACCGCAGGGCTGTTTTCAACCAAAACTTGTTTTGAGGTATCCTTCACAACATAAGTGGACACAAAATTTTATCCATGAAGATTATAATTATATTGTTTCTGTCACAGGTCAGCTGTATGGTATGGAGAAATTCTGGGCGTTTTTGAAATACTCCAGAAAGCATGTGGATGTAGATCCTAAACTTCGTGAATGGATGTCACATTACAAACGTTTAGAAGACTTTCGTATGGATGCACATGTAAGAATTGTTTATTTTATAACTTAATTTACTTTGATGCCGTTAATAAATGGCTTATTAGTTGTCTATGCATAGAAAAGCAAAGCCTTGATTTTGCGATAGAAAAAGGAAATCCTTGATTTTGCTATTATTTCTGTGTTGATATGTATAAAGTCCAATTTGGTCATCAAGCCGGGATTGAACTCACAAAAGCCTATATAGCCAATGTTGCCTTGCGTAGCACTGACAGCATGTTTAATTACACAACCACCTGTTGATGCTTGAAAGTATGATGACAACACTATAAACGTAACCTTTAGATCACATAAAGTCATGTCAACATCATTTAACATTAACTACCCATCACACAAGACTTGACATGACAATACCAATTTTACATACTTATGAATATTGTTTACTTTACATATCTGCTGCAGGCTGTAATATACTTACAGTTAGGTTCTACTGAAATGATATAGCAATTACTACTTCTTTCTTGTTAATTACAGCAGGATCAAGACCATCAGAGACCACAAGGTCGCAGGGAAAGACACTTGTCAGGTCCTAGAGAACGACACCATTCAGGATCTAAGGCACCAAAGTCGCATAAACAAGCATTAACTAGACAGACTTCAAAAGACGGCACACAAAAGCAGGAGGCACATAATAAACAATCGTCAGAGTCTAGCAAATCAGTAACACAAAGTTCTCGAGACACTACGAAATCTTCAAGCTAAGACTGCAGTGAATGTGTGTGACAGTGACACAGTTCTAGTGATACTCCGAAACATTCAAGCTAAATTTGCAGAAGCTGTGAAAATGACACAGTTCTAGTGATACTCCGAAACATTCAACCTACGAGTGCATTAGTTCTGTGTGACTTTTATATAGTGATACTACTGAAAATTCAAGCTAAGATTGTAGTATATCTGTCTAGGGATACTACTAAACATTCAAGCTAAAATTGCAGTTCCTCTGTGTGACTTCTGATGATACTACTAAAACTTTAAGCTAAAATTGCAGTTCCTCTGTGCGACTTCTGGTGATACTACTAAAACTTTAAGCTAAAATTGCAGTAGCTGTGAAAATGACAAAGTTCTAGTGCTACGACTAAACGTTCAAGCTAAGATTACAGAAGCTGTGTGTGACTCCAGCTAATGGTTGTATGATCTCTAGTAGTACACTCTCCAAACGTTTAACTATAATGATGGTGTGTTGGATGCAATGTACAGATAGTGACTAATATTGCACTATGTGCCTCACACAGTCATCTCAGTAACATGAATGAATGGTGCTTTGATACAGTGTATGTGCTGATTCTTTATGGCGGCCACGCCTGGAATAAAGTTTGTTGACTTACAACTCGGCACCTGAAAGTTAAATACTGATGTGAAGATCCAACTTCAGTGCAGCTTGACACACTTCTCGACTCCCATGTTAGACTGAACACCTCAATAGAAAGACGAGTGGAAGAACTTGTAGTGGTATAACATATTGATGCAAAGTATCCCAGTGTTAATTTCATTTATTCTT
Organism: Pododesmus macrochisma; assembly: GCA_032359645.1. Classification (NCBI taxonomy): domain Eukaryota; kingdom Metazoa; phylum Mollusca; class Bivalvia; order Pectinida; family Anomiidae; genus Pododesmus; species Pododesmus macrochisma. Next base: position 7,363 of record JAUMGZ010161847.1, read on the forward strand.
TATTGAGTATACATTGTATTTAATGGAATCTGGAAAAAAAAATTAAATATATATATATAAATATGTTTGTGTGGGTGGTTGCATGTGTGTGTGTGTGTACATGAATCCATTACTAGTTACTGTCTATTGACAAGGCAGATAACTAATTCATCATATTTAAAATTCTGGTGGAAGCGAGTATATAACTATATAGACTTTGCAGTTCAAAGAATGTTGTTAACTAGGTGTGGATGAACAGATTTGATACTTGATAAATGATTTATGTTGCTTTATAATTGCTTAATATTCTCTATTCATGTATTCCATAGCAACAAACAAGATAATAATCACTATGACGCTGTTCCAATGGTGTAGTGCTAAATCATCTCCAGTCCTGCAATAATCAGTCAATATCTAGCTTGGGATTCTCCAGAACTGCAGTGCTATTTTAATATGCTATTTTGGATTCTCCAGCCATGTGGTTTTCTTTTGATATCAAGTTCTGGATTCTCCAGCCATGTGGTTTTCTTTTAATATCAAGTTCTGGTTTCTCCATCCATGCAGTGCTCTAAGATAACTTGTATATGGTACATTTCTATCCAAGTCTTGATTAATTGTGCACTTGTTAGTTGTAACAGTAAAAGATTGATATACACTGTTGACATTTTTCATAAAATAATTTTTTTAATATGTGACCCTATTGTTTTAAAAACTTACAAAATCTTGATTTATTTTTAATTTGGTTATAAGTCTGGCATTAAAGCACAGTTATAAGTGTGTTGTGTGTGTGTTCACAAACATGTATGACAGGATATCTTGCGTGTGAATGGCGTATTGATCGACTTGTATATAATAACAGCAAACTTGCGTGTATATTGAATCAGTTAAATAACGTATGTTATAAGTTACAAGTTGTTATTGCTTTTTGTTAATTATAAACCATTATCTATTATACCATAATTACCATTAATATCTGGTATTTTGTACCACTGTCCGGTATTACCATTAATATATGGTATTTTGTACCATTGATATCTGGTATTACCATTGACATCAGGTATTTTGTATCACGATGTGGTATTTCCATTGACATCTGGCATTTTGTACCATTGATATCTGGTATTACCATTGACATTAGGTATTTTGTACCACTATCTGGTATAATGTATATTTTTGTTTTGAGAAACTGCAGAGTAAAGTGTAGATATTGTTTGTATGCTCTATTTACCTGTTTTGAGTGCTATATATATACACACAAATAAATGTATAACCACCTTACCAAGGATGACAGCATTTGGTATCTGCAATCATCATTCCCTTACCAGTCATGCGTTTTAATATTCAGTTTCTCCATAATCCATGAAAACCCGTTTTATACCTACAGTTCGTTATCTATCTAACCAGTGATAGCATGTGTTTAATATTCACAGTTACCGATAACATGTGTTTAATATTCAGTTACCTACCAATCCTGTGATAACATGTGTTTGTGACAAATGCAGTTGGTTATCTATCAACCAAGGAATATCCACAGTTGGAAATCCATCAACCAGGGATTACATGGGTTTTATTATCCACAGAGTTTTATCTATCTAACCAGTGATTTTGTGTGGTTAATATTCACCATTGCTTATCATCCGAACCTGAGATGTCATGTTATATTCTTAAAAGTTTTTATCTAAAGTTTTTGATAACCAATTTTTGACTACAATCTTTTAAACCTAGTTAAATAGTGAATTCATTTTTAAAACCATTTTTAACAGAAGCCCGGTGCATATTCTGTAAAGCTGGGGTCTGTATTATACATTTACTTATATTAATCATCAGTTATTGTCTGAATTCCAGTACCAGCTGTGTTATTCTACATGTACTATATCATCATGTAAATTTTTTCTGCTTCTTGCTTTAATTGTAAATTCATGATAAGAACAACTGTGGGTAATGGAGAGTTGTGAAAAAGATGGTATTTATTATTTATAAGACGCTGTGACCTTGGCTTGTTCATTCTGGAATTTCATAAAAAAAGTAACTCTATGAAAACATTGGTGTGCATATTACATGGCTCTCTGTGCTTGTTATCGGGGTGCATCGTTCATTGTTTCTTTTTCTTCTGCAGCCCTGGGGCTTACCGGTATATGATATGGAAATTACTGCCCCTGGCAGCAGGAGATATACAAATTCTCCGATTTTCTGCTGTCCCCAAAGCCTTAAGAATATAGAAATGCCCTCATCTCTCTTCCCCTTAACATAGGAGAGGGCATTTAAGCTATCTTTTAGACTTTTATACTAAAGTTAACTTGCTGTTAATTAAGGCTTGTTTGTTTTCTTGTTGTATTGTTTTATAGTAATCCAAAAACAGATGTAAGGATGAAACTTGAATATGTTTAAATTATAGGTAATGTATAACATACAAAATTCTGTTATGTAAGATTGATCAACATATATACCGGTAAAGCAATATAGTCAAATGTATTGACAAAATGACGGGTTAATATGAGTACATTTGCCATGCATTGATATCGCCATCATTCAGCTGGTTTTTATTGTGGATTTGTTTATATTGTAGCACCAGAATAACAATATAGGTAATAGATTGCATTCATAATTTGTTGTTAAATTTACAAGCTGATTATTAATTATTTACCCAATGAATAGAGGTATGTAGTGACTATCATGTAAACAATTGTATGTTTTTATCTAAATTGATGTGTATATAGCACGTAAACAATCATGAATCATCTGTAGAACATGCATCAGTTGTATATAACCAAACTGGAAGTACAATGGTCAACATCCCTGTTGTGTACTGTGTACACCAGTCAGTCTCACGGTGAGTGAACATACAGGGTACACCAGTCAGACACACAGAAGACTGTGTACACCAGTTAAATACATGGTGAATGGTAGTCTGCAGCAACATACATACAAATGGTAGTGGTGGTCATTTGGTGCTTAACTATTTCAGATATTGATTAGGCTATGTGTTTTTTCTATTTATTTAATTGAACCATTTTTAATGATCAGATCAATTACTTGTAAAGGGGTGTTGTTTCTCTGATTTCAACAACAAAAATATTGGAAAAAAAAAATTGCTCATGATTTTAATTTACTAGATAGCAGATACTATGATAATCATATTAATTAAACAAATTGTACATACACTTACTTTGTTTTTGTCATTTTTTACCTGGTGAACAGGTAAAGACAAGTTTTTAGCTCACATGAGGCGGGCTCAATTGAGCTGCAGTCACCTGATCTCGTCGGTCGTTGTCAACTTATTTCTCATTTTTGACCTCTAAAAGTACTGGACCAATTCCAACCAAACTTGGAGGAGAACATCCTTGGAGTAAGAGGGTTCATATTTGCATAGGATGACCGTCAGGGGGCTGAAATGGTGTGGGTTTGACAAACAACAAAATTTAAGCAAACAACTAGAATGTTTTGAGCTTAACAGTTGCATATATAGTACTCTTTGGGCACAAAGAACTCAGTTTGATCAAGGGGCGACCCTTGGGGTCAGAGTTCAGAACTTACAAATATCCTATAAGTTATAACTATAAATTAAGAACCATATGAACTTGCATGTTACAGGAAACGTAAAGTCAATATCAATATCCAAACACAGTTTATAAAATCCAGCACCATATCACAATGAGTAACACTCTAAAACACGGGGGGGAAAAGGATCACAACAGGACAATGGATTAAACCATACTCTAAACGATCCGGAATGTAAATCTGCAATCCGGCCACCATACATGTCTATGCCACTGCATCAATCATAAAAAGTATATTCCTAGAGTACCACGACCTGTTTATCAAACTGTCAGGCCACGGAATCCATTTGTTCAGCAAAACCCCCAATATCAGGATGATGCAACTTATCCTCTCACACAGAAACCACCCATCATCAAACATGAAAACAAATGTGAATCCATAAGTCAATCGCTTTAGCGAAGGTAAAAAAGAACGCGAAAACACAGTAAAAAGATAAGGAATAAAGGAGTAAATACTGGACGACTCGTGTATTCTTAAGTTCATGGTAATACCAGTTTTATGATTTTTGTCCTTCGATAACATTGGGATGTTTTACACACACACCTTTTGGCTTCTTACCTTTAATTTATCGATGTTTATTTTAAATTAATTTTCGCCTTTCGAGTCTAGATGACAGTTGATTGGAGCTTAGGGAGGTCAACCCCTTCTGGCATATAAATTCTGATTCTCATCATCTAAGGTTGATTTTATGAAATGCTGATTGAAATCCCCCTGTAAGTTTCAGAGATGTTCAAGGTTCTACACTCGATAACCCTTATGGTCCAGCCCCTCATGAATATAGATTCTGATCCCCACTTCAGGCTGAGGATTACCAACAGGTTTTTCAGGAGAATTTGAAAATATGATTGTTTAAGGTTTTGCACCAAGTGATCCCCCATGAATTTCCCAGAGGGTCAGCCCCTTCTTGAAGGTTTTGCACTCACTAACCCCCTTATGGTTCCACCCCTCAGTCCCTTCTTGTGTATAGATTCTGATCTCCACTACAGGCTGATGATTACCAACAATTTTATCAAGATCTGACTGATGGATTCTGAGAAGTTGATAATATGATTGTTTAAGGTTTTGAACCGAGTGACCCCTTCATGAGGCCCTGAGGGGTCAGCCCCTTCTTGAGTATAAATTCTGATCCTCGTCATCTAAGGATCATGTTGGTAAAAATCCACCTGTAAGTTTCAGAGATGGTTTTTGAAGGTTTTTCACTCTGTGACCCTTCAGTCCCCTTTGGGATCAGCCCCTTCTTGAGTAAAAATTATGATCCCCTATACAGGCTGATGATTAGGTACCACAAAGTTTCATCAAAATGAGACAATCGGTGTCCGTGGACATTAATATTATACATATACATTTTGTATTAAGTCAACAAAAGATAAGAATTGAAACGTATATTGTATTAATTTATTCATATTGAAAATAAATGGCACAATTAAATGAAAAGTGAGTAATATGTGTAATATGTGACACAAAATAGGCAGATCATCATAATCTGAACAATCGGTGAAATATGAATGCAGTCAAAATACATGTTAACAGTATCACAAGTCTATAAGTTACAGATCACATATAAACATTATCACAAGTCTATAAGGTACAGAGCACATATAAACATTATCATAAGTCTACAGTGATATTATAGATCATATATAAACAGTGTAACAAGTCTACAGTGATGTTATAGATCACATATAAACAGTACAACAAGTCTACAGTGATGTTACAAATATAATATAAACGGTACGACAAGTCTACAGTGATCTACAGATCACATTTAAATAGTATCACAAGTCTACAGTGATGTTATAGATCACATATAAACAGTGCGACAAGTCTACAGTGATGTTATAGATCACATATAAACAGTGTAATAAGTCTACAGTGATGTTATAGATCACATATACACAGTATGACAAGTCTACAGTGATGTTATATATCACATATAAACAGTGTAACAAGTCTACAGTGATGTTATAGATGCTGATCACATATAAACAGTATGACAAGTCCACAGTGATGTTATAGATCACATATAAACAGTGCGACAAGTCTACAGTGATGTTGTAGTTCACATATAAACAGTATGACAAGTCTACAGTGATGTTATAGATCACATATAAACAGTGGGACAAGTCTACAGTGATGTTATAGATCACATATACACAGTATGACAAGTCTATAGTGATGTTATGGATCACATATAAACAGTATGACAAGTCTACAGTGATGTTATAGATCACATATAAACAGTATGACAAGTCTACAGTGATGTTATAGATGCTGATCACATATAAACAGTATGACAAGTCTACAGTGATGTCATAGATCACATATAATCAAGATATGTTCATACAGGCAGGGTATATACTGCCAAATTCTGGATTTTATGAGGAAAAGATTGATGGCAAAAACCTTCAATTTTGATGGTTCCTTTCCTTTGTTTTATTACCTTGTGCACATGGATCATATATGATGTATTGTGAGGAATACAGGTTAACAGTAGCGGTGTGGCTCCCCCACACTAAATACTCTCAAGTAATAATACAGCATATAAAGAAGATGCCATATTGTATAAAATCTAAGCAACCTACTTTAAAGCAGTGATCTTTTTCTGCCATTTTGTGCATTAAAGCAGTGATCTTTTTCTGCCTTTTTGTGCATTAAAGCAGTGATCTTTTTCTGCCTTTTTGTGCATTAAAGCAGTGATCTTTTTCTGCCGTTATGTGCATTAAAACAGTGATCTTTTTCTGCCATTTTGTGCATTAAAGCAGTGATCTTTTTCTGCCTTTTTGTGCATTAAAGCAGTGATTTTTTTCTGCCTTTTTGTGTAATGCTTGTGTGGCATAGGTTCCTGTATATAGAGTATAAAGTCTCTTTGTAAATAGAATTGCATAGATGTTATAGTAATAATGATAAATCAGCTATAGTGGACGGATGATATACATACTGAACACAGAGATGTATATACGAGTATAAATCATTAAATACTGTGTGCTGAAAAAGTGATTATGTACATGTTGAATGGCATACGTTAATGTACCTCAAATGGTAAAAATGTATTGATCTACCAGCACTGTCAACTTTTATAAACAAATCCATGTCATTGACCTAATAATACTTACAACTTATAAACAAATCGCTGCACTTGATATACTGACATTGTCAACTAAGACGGTTGTTATGATGTTGCCAAAGCAAAGATGTACCATACCATTGAAAGTAACAGTCTTCGAATTTCAGCGCACAATCTACTGGACTACAGACAGTCCTGATTTCATTCCACAATCATCTGGACTATAGACTCCCAATCTCTACTGGACTACAGACAGTCCTGATTACAGCACAGAGTCTAGATAATGTGAACTATAATGTTAACGTTTTTTTTACCAAGTGAAATTGTTCATTTACTCAATGGCTGTTAAAATGGTTCCATAACCAATGTTGAACTTTATACAGTGAAATAGTAGGTTTACATGGTGGCTGGTAAAACAGCTGATTAACGCCGAGTCAGTGACTTAAAACCAATGTTTCAGCACACTAGTACATACATAACGTAATACAATCTAACAGCTATTTGGCAACAAAGTTAATATACTATAGATATATAAATATATTGTATAATAATAATATTTAGTATTTATTGACAACTAAGGCAAAAAATTATTGAATGATATCTATATAAACAGCGGATATGTGATTTAGCCCTCAGTTGACTGCTAACAACGCAGAACTGTAAAGGTCTTTCAACAATAAACTCTTTATTGGTAGGTGAATTCTGTCGGTGCCTTATTTAACCACTTCAAATACAAGAATGACTGTTTTACCATTTTCTCACAACAAACCCAAAGGCAAAACATCTAATCAGACTAGTTTTTCATTAAAACTGAATATTGATATTTTACCAAACATATCTAAATGTTACTTGATAAAAGTTGTTATAAACACGTAATTTACCAAAATGTGGTAATACAGAGATACTTTGTGATCATCGGGTAAAGGACCATGAGAAGTAACTGGAAAATGGCTACAAAACGAGATACTATTGAATTTAACAAAACTAAAAACAATATAACAATGTGTTATACGACTTAATATTTTCACAAATGTTTTGACATATTTAGATCTGGTAAAGGACCAGGAGAAGTTACTGGAAAATGGCTACAAAACGAGATACTATTGAATTTAACAAAACTAAAAACAATATAACAATTTGTTATAAGACTGAATGTTTTCACAAATGTTTTGACATATTTAGATAAAGCAAACACTGAACAAATATAAGTTAAATGGTACACTCAATACATAACACAACATCCATTATCGTAAATCTATACAACTATATAATATATACTGAACACACAACACAACATTCATCATCATATGTCCATGGAAATATATACTACCTAGTAACAACACAACAATCACCTAGGTATGTTACATATTGTAGTTTTATACCTAGGTATTTTACATATAAAAGTTTTATACCTAGGTACGTTACATTACTGTATGTAGTTTTATACCTAGGTACATTACATTATGTAGTTTTACACTAAGGTACATTACATAAGGTAGTATTATACAAAGGTATGTTAAGTATTTTAGTTTAATACCTAGTTATGTTACATATTGTAGTCTTATACCTAGGTACGTTAAGTATTTTAGTTTTTTACCTAGGTACAGTACATTACATTATGTAGTTTTTTACATAGGTACATAACATAATGTAGTTTTATACCTAGGTACATTACATCATGTAGTTTTATACCTAGGTACATTATATTATGTAGTTTTATACCTAGGCACAGTATATTATGTAGTTTTATACCTAGGTACGTTACATCATGTAGTTTTATACCTAGGTACAGTACATTATGTAGTTTTATACCTAGGTATATTACATCATGTAGTTTTATACCTAGATACATTATATTATGTAGTTTAATACATAGATACGTTACATCATGTAGTTTTATACCTAGGTACAGTACATTATGTAGTTTTATACCTAGGTACGTTACATTATGTAGTTTTATACCTAGGTACAGTACATTATGTAGTTTTATACCTAGGTACAGTACATTATGTAGTTTTATACCTTGGTACGTTGAACATTTTAGTTTCATACCTAGGTACCTTACAACACTACCTCTGCTACAGCAATACATCATACATTAGAATTGACATGAAATGTCCAATCTTCATAAATTATTTTCTTTCATCCAATGTTAATAAAGGCAATCAACAAGCTTAGTACATAATTATGTTTATATTATAAGGTATTTATACTGAGTCAATCATTAGTATAAAGATATGTTACAGGTATATATAACTGTCAATCATTAATAGTAGAAAGAGCACTTCTTTGCTATCACAACAATATACAACATGTGTTGAACATACTGTCACATTTTACAACATTGATATCACTTGTATCACACTAAATTCTAAATTCAACACAACAAAAAAGTGACAAACAGTTTAAGTTATTCCTTGTTAATTATAGACATATTTCCTACTACTAGTTTTGGGGTTTTTATTGTTCTCATATGAATTTTTGTTTTCTAAATTAGCAATGTATCTGACAAGAAAAGCAATCACATAATGGCGTCAGACTTATTAACACTAATGGCACACATTAATGTCATATAATCAGCAGATGTGAAACACTGATGTCACACACAGAGGTCATGCACCAATATGAGGACCCTGATATCATACACTGATGTAATATTCTAATGTGAAACACTGATGTCATATTCAAAAAGGACAAAATGTTGTTACTCATAAACATAACACTAATGATGTCCTTCACAATATGTAACTAAGTTGTCTCCATATAACAGCTTTCACAATATAATCAACTTGTGAATACGACTAAAACATAATATTGTTAATACTATATACTCTTAAAATTTACATTTTAATGTAATGTAAAAATCCACTGGCATAACCTTCTGACCAACTGATCTTTATTGCATTTAAAAGTCAGCAGAGAATTCCATGAATCAATCATAAAAAATAAGGGTATAACTTAAAGCTCATTTAAATAAGTTATGCTTTACATAGAATCGAACAGATTTACAACAATTAAGTCTTGGAGGGAATGATTCAAATACAGTGTAAATTAAATCACGTAAAGTTTGGAATGGGATAATTCATGAACAAATAAAATCAAAACATCTTTAAGTTTTGGACGGAATAATTCATAAATAATCAAATTAAATAAAGCTATAGTTACGTTTTCAGTTTGAAAAGCAGTAAAAATAAAGATGTAAAACATTTCTATAAATAATTTCATCACAGTTGTTTTTCGTATCTTGATATGCTTTACAATACACCTGAGTAATAAAATACAAAATATTAACAAAAATATAAACAAAAACAAAATATCACCATTTTAATACTTTTATGCCATCTATAAAATAAATTCTTTTGATTTTGAATGAGTACAAACAGATTATTATAAGTTCACTAAAAAACATAGTTTGATTCTCTGAGCATTTAGTTGGGCAGGGGCAAGAGAGATATTAAAGTCATTACTGCACAACTTTATCATGTGTTGTAAGGCCAAAGCAGATCATAATGTGTCCCAGGAACAAGAGAGATAAGTCATTACAACCCAACTTTATAATGTGCTGTAGGGCCAAAAGCAGATCAATATGTGTCGCAGGAACAAGAGAGATAAGTCATTACTACACAACTTTATCATGTGTTGTAGGGCCAAAGCAGATCAATATGTGTCACAGGAACAGAAAGATTTCAGTATAGAGGGATAGATTTGTAGATGACAGTATCTTTACATGTGATATACAGGGCTGTCGACTGAGGAAAATTGCTCCCCCCTCCCCCCAGATATTTCGGATATCTTGCAATTGTTCTTATTTTCAATGACAAATTTCTCAGTAAATAAATGTGTACAGCAGAAAAAATATACTCCCCAACGGTTTTCCCCAGGTTAGGACCCTGACATACCATTCAAGATGGTATAATACTCAAACATGTGAAAGGCAGATTTATTTGTGGAAAACAAAATCTCAGAACCAAAAATCATTTCTATTATGATATTCAACCTCCAAAAAACTAATACAGTATGAATTTACACGTAAAACTAATATGTATACACAAGTGTTCTGGATGAGATCACAGTGTTGGACTGTGTCAACATCTTAAAACATAATTCTTGTAAATCCTTAAACTGTTATCTAAACAAAACTTCAGACTACCATAAACATAGTATAAATCTTCATTTAAGTATAAAATATCTTTACTATACAATAGTATTAAGTAACTAAGTCACCTGCTTGCAGAAATACTTTTAACTGTTCCCTATAAATAATACAAGACCAGGAACTGGCGCTCACATGGATGTAGTGATTCAAATGCTTCAAGAGTTTACGAACAACAATAAAAAGTAATATTTCCAAAATAGTGACCATCACAACCATTTTGGAAATTTTGCATACTTTTTGTAAACTTAAGGCAATCTAGATATCAAGTGGAATTGATATCGGACGGATTAGTCTCTATCTGCTTCAGTTCAGGCTATAAGATTCAAAAAAATATTTCACGCTGTTTTGTGGACTTGTCTTTTTTGCAGTTATGTTGGAAATATGATGGACTCTAATTTAGTAAATGTTACATACAGATGTTGGCAGGAAATACTATTTGAAGAGTCTACGACTTCACCACAAGTTTTAGAGGGGTAACAACGGTGACAAAAATAATGAACGACAACTCCCAGTCTGAGAATAATCCAATTGTACAATACTTGTACTAAAATGTACACACTCCTGCGCTTCCTGCATTCAAATATACACATCCTACACTCAAACCTACACATATGACCAAACCTACAAATTCTCTCACAGTCATGAACAACTAACTCTATGCCCTGTTATGTCTGCTGCTAAATACAGAATGTATGACGAACTCAGCTTGCCTGATCTTATGTTTTATGTAAATTAGCCACATATTTGTAAGCAGTGTTGTCAACTAATCACGGCTACCACGCAGTTCCATGTTGTGTCGACTTGACTTGCTTTTGATAGTCTTGAGTTCAGTTTGTTCACGTGGTGTTATGTGATAAACTTCTGGAGGGTCATTGTCCAGTACAGAATGTGGTCTGGATATCCAGCCTGTACGTAAATCAGTGCTGGACAAAGCATTGGTGGGGACTCTGTCCGAATCTCCAGCATGATACGACCACATAGGATCTACATTTCCTTGATGCTGACTGAAGCTGCTCAGGTACGTTGGATTCTTCTGTAGAGGCTGAAGTCTCGTACTCTAAAAAAAAAAAAACACACCATCAATATTACTCTGAAATATACCTTATACCAGCATGATAAATGTATTTATTAATATATGAACTTGTTCTCCTAAAAACCATACATTTGTCTACTGTAAATATCGTATCCTGATTGGTTAACTTGCCATACTACATACGGCTATGTTTGTAATCTTGAAAGGGTACATATAAAAGCACTTAGCTCTCTTCTAATGGCCACTAAGGTACGCTGAAGACGTTAAACTACCCATTTGATTGAGTGCGGTAGGGGAGGTAATTCCTATTACAAAACTGTACCTGAAGTTTAATTTTTAGAAACAAAATATTAAACTTTAACAAAAATGTTATTTGTTTTTCATGACATCTTGGTTCTCATGGCTGAAAGTTGTTGAAATAACTATCTTTCAAAGTTATGATGGCTTTGAAGTATGACAAAATAGTTATACAGGTATTTGACAGGGTACATAGTCCCATGTTCTCTGCCCAAGACCTGTATAACTAATATTACACAATAAAGATACCTTATCTACAGATTGTTAAAGGCTGTACATGTAACATAACATTTCTACGAGTGTGCGCGTCTGTTTACGTAGACTAATTGCTGCTATGTACTGTTTTCTTCTGTACATATAACATTATAGATACTTTTCTACAGGTGTGCATGTCTGTTTATGCAGACTTATTGCTGCTATGTACTGTTTTCTTCTGTACATATAACATTATAGATACTTTTCTACAGGTGTGCGTGTCTGTTTATGCAGACTTATTGCTGCTTTGTACTGTTTGTCTGCTGTACATATAACATTATAGTTACCTTTTCTACAGGTGTGCGTGTCTGTTTACGTAGACTTATTGCTGCTTTGTACTGTTTGTCTGCTGTACATATAACATTATAGTTACCTTTTCTACAGGTGTACGTGTCTGTTTACGTAGACTTATTGCTGCTTTGTACTGTGCTCGGCTGTATGCATTATCTTTACTACCATAGTCCCAATTTTGTAAAGGCTCCCTAGCAGACATTTGACCATCATTTTCATCTTCTTCATAATCAAGTCGACTGCCACGGGATGGGTTCAAATGGAGACGTGTGTTAGGAGTGATTCTTCCAGCAGTTTCATTAGCAAGAATCTGTTAAAACATAAAAGTAATATATAACAGTAACAAACCAGGCAGTAGGGAGATACAAAAATAATGATGTCACCTCAAAATAACAAGCTAGTAAGGCATATTAAGGTGCAGCTACTGTGGACTTAAAGTGTAATTATGTCTGATAAGATTTAGATTTTAGCACAAGAGCAAAAGCTAACTGTTTAAGGTCAAGGTCACAAAAAAGTTAAATTTTGTAAAACTTGATTTTATCCATTTATCTATGCAAGTATGAGGATTTTTAAAATTTTGTCAAATATTCCCAATATTGGCCCCCTAACAGAGCACCCTGGTGACTGAGTGCCATTATTTGAACAAAATATGAATCCTCTTTCACAAGGGTACTACTTGAAATCATTACAAACTATGCATCCATGATTGTGTACAGAATCTTTGTACATATAAAATAATGAATGTCTTACACTGATGTAATTATACGGTGTCTCTAAAACAGATAATTCATCACTGAATATTTACAAACCTGTAAAAATTTCTTCTTTTTCTTCTTTCGCGTCATTTGATTTGCATGCCAATCAGAGTTTGCATCCACTTGAGTCCTCCTGTTGTCAAGATAAAAATAATTGTCAGTAATCACTTTAAGAACTAAAGTTGTCAGTAATCACTTTAAGAACTAAAGTTGTCAAAAGAGCTGAAGTTGTCAATAATCACTGAAAGAGCTGAAGTTGTCAGTAATCACTGAAAGAACTAAGTTTCACAGAAGATGTCTTTTGGCCCCCTGTGGGGTTAACCCCCTTTTTGAGTTTAAATTTCAATCTTCATTATCAAACAATCATTTTGAGAAAGGTTGGTCAAAATCCACCAATAAGTTTCAAAGGTTTAGTATCCTGTGTCCCCTAATGCCCCGCCCTAAAGTTCCCCTGGGGGTCAGTCCTGTCTTGAGTACGAATTCTGATCCTTTACATGTAAGCATCATTTTGTAAGTTTTAGAGATGTCTTTCGAAGGTTTTGCACTCTGTAACCCTTAATGACCCCACTCCCTAGACCCCAATGTAAGTTGGCTCCTTCATGAGTATATATTGTGATCCTCATCATCTAAGAATCATTCTGTTAAAGGCTGGTCAAAATCCTCCTGCAAGATTCAGAGGAGATGTATTTGTAGGCTTATCACACTGTGACCGTTAAGGTTTGTCAAAATTCACCTGATAGTTTCAGACAAGATTTCTTTTGTAGGTTTTACACTCTGTCATCCCTTATGGCACCGCCCCTCAGCCCCCTGGGAGGTCAGCCCCTTCTTGAGTATAAATTCTGATCCTCATCATTTAAGCATCATTTTGTGAAAAGGTTGGTCAAAATCCACCTCTTAGTAACAGAAGAGATGTCTTTTGAGGGTTTTACACTCTATGACCCCATATGGCCCTATCCCTTAGCCCCCTGGGGAATCAGCCCTTCTTGAGTCTGATCCCAACCATAGGCTGATGATTACCACCAAGTTTCTTCAAAATTTAACTGCTGGTTTCTGAGGAGAAGTCGAAAATATGATTGTTTACGAAAGACGCACATTGCACAACGACAGACGAAAGGAGATCACATTAGGTGGTAAAAAAGATGGTAAATCATGCACATCCTATATTGGAAAGAATCTTATGAATTTTGATTACATGTTTGATAAAGAGAAATTTATATGTACATTTTTTGGGAGAAAAAAACAGGAGACCAAAAGTAAATGTCTCAACCAAGCAGAGGCAGCAGTAGCCAAACAAGATTGAGAGCAGCAACATTTGACAAAATGGGAACATTGATCTACAGCAAGCCATGGAATATTGACAAAAAGTTGGAAGAAGCCCTTATGGCCATAACAGATTGAATTTAGCAACATATAGTCTATAACTTCAATATTGTCAATACTTACTGGGCAGGCTGATCAGATCCATTCTGGTACGTCTGCATAGATACATACTTGCTATGCGTTCTCGCCTGTACCGATTGTTGGCCATGGGTCAAATTGCTGTGCTCCCTGTTAAAGCCCAAATCTGTAACATAAAGATGAAAATTTAGAATTATTTCAATTTTTATCTATACCGACACATATTTAACAATTTTGTATTGTAACAAAATACAGAGGAGCTTATATAAGTAGTGCTAATACAAGTAGTTATACTATATCCTTTTGTAAACCCAAGTGTAACACTGGTTTCATAAGTCCAAGGTCAAGTTCCTGGGTGTGACCTGCCAAAATAGGGCAACTTAAAACTTATAATATAGAAAAACCTCATATTAAGATTAAGTTGGTGACTTAGTTATGAGATGGTCATAATAGTGAAATGACCTTAACAACTAATCTTCAGGCCTCAACGTCCATCTTGGTTCATTCATTGTTATGAATCCAATTGTTTTTAGTTACAAATGTCTTTAGACCAAATTTGAGGATAAACACCTAGAATTTCATTTTGTTACAAAAACACACGTCTCAACTTTCACTTTTCCTGTAGACAATGTTCTCTTAATTATAGAGATTTTATTCCCAGTTGATCATGTTCTCTAATTATAAAATAGATTAATCCGTCTCTCTTGACTAGGCTCACTCAGTATATTTAATTTAGACTCTTTTGAAAATGTCCACTCTGCATAGTTAATTTATTGTCTCTAGACAATGTTCACTCAGTATAGTTAATTTAGTCTCTTTTGAAAATGTCCACTCTGCATAGTTAATTTATTGTCTCTAGACAATGTTCACTCAGTCTAGTTAATCTAATGTTCACAAAGTCAAGTTATATTCCATTTGAACTTTTAAAACAAAACATTGAAACTTAAAAGTAATCATGCTTGTTTTAAACAACATCAAAACTAAGATATTCACACAGCAAAAGAATAGAAGATGAATGAACTTTAAATTACTATGTAGTGCTGAAACTATTCCTAACAGTGCAAGATGTGTAGCAAACAACAGGGATCAAGAAGAGTTTTTTTTTAAACTGAATCTAATTACAAAGATCGTTGTTTTTTTTTTTACCCTCAAGGTTTTGAACCAACTTGAATCTCAATTTCATAAAAATACATGCAACAGTGAAATATATGAAGGTCTGGTAAATTGTGAGTGGTAATTAACAAGACGGTAAACCATAAAACCCAATAGTCTTCTCTTGGGGATGTCCCAGTTTAATCCTCAGTGTTGCATATGAAATATCAAAGCATTAGCACTAAGTCTTGTAATTGTAGTAAAAAAGATGTTTGAAGTCACATAACTAAATACAGCTAAGTTTAAACTCTTTGTAAAAGCCAAATGCATGGTTCAACAATCGAAATATGCTCCATATGAAACATCAAAGCTCTGGCCTTTGTTATGTAAAGCTCACATGACGATTTTTGAAATCAGAAACCAATAATGATCTATTACAAAAGACAGCAAGAATGCACTTTGAACAAACATGAGTTCACTTGTCCAAAAGATACTTCATATGAAAATAAAAACTCTTGCACTTACGTTTAATATATCTTAAACATGTTATATGTTTAAATTCAGGCTGACTATATAACTACGTAAGGATTAATATTAATTTTAATTTTTAAAATTCTTAATACCATGACACAGATGTCATAAAACCTTGCCCTTAATTATCAAGCCTCTGCGAACCCACAAGCAGATTCATTTTGTTTTCAAAAGACAACATATTCCTTTGTGTTCAGCTTAATTCATAATGAGTAAATGTATAATTTTTTTTGACCATATCTCTGATGAGCTAAAACAACAAGAAACTTGAAGTGAGCACAAAAAGATTTTAAACGACAAGAAACTTGAAGTAAGGACAAGGGGGCAAACAAAGACATGATCAACAATGGAGGACGGACCATGGATGATGCAGGGTGCATGATCAGAATATTTCATCTGAGAAAAGTTCAGGGTGAGCTAAAAATAAAACCAGATTTTGTGCAAACTATCAAAGCAAATCAAAGCATAGAGCACTTGCAACAAAATAATATACCTGGTGTAGGACTTATATAACCTGGGTAATCTCTTACTGATAAGCTCCCATCTGTATATCATCAAGTGATATCATATTAATATTTTATTATCCCATAACACAAAATAATGTACTGTGAATTTTTTCAAAGAAACTCAAAACAGCAAGTCTTAAAATCTTATTCACATTAATCAACACACAAATCTTAAACAATCAGTTACATCACATATCTCACAAATCATAAGGAATTATTTAGAATTAACAGTCAAATGTTAAACAATTATTTACTGTAGTTATAACAAAATGATAAATAATTATTATACCGTTGTAATCCTATAATTGCTTAAAAATTATTTACTGCAATCATCACACAAATCATAAGCAAGTATTAACTACATCAAACATTCAAATGTTCAACAAGTATTTACCATAGTTTTTATACAAATGCTATTATAAACAATTATTTACTGTAGTTTCAACACAAAAGAAAAACATTTATTGTATATCAATCAATCTTTAATCATTTGTTTTGTTTTATCAATCAAATTTCAATTTTTTTATATTGTTTTATCAGTAAAATCTTAAAAATAAAGAGTTACCATATTACATTGTACTGAAAAGAGTAACCTCCCATATACTGTAAAGAGTATCCTCCCATATACTGTAAAGAGTAACCTCCCATAGTACTGTAAAGTGTTACCAACCATAGTACTGTAAAGTGTTACCAACCATAATACTGTAAATTGTTACCTACCATAGTATTGACTGCGATTACGCTTGCTTATAGGCTTGTTGTTGTAGTTTACAAAGCTACTTTCTCTGTATTTTGTGTCTGTTGTTTGAAGCTGCAAAAAACAATTTTACATTAGAACAGACTCACTAGAACAGACTAAAGCGTTTGTTATTGTCTTTATATTCTAGTATTAACTTGACATCTGTTATTATTGTCTGTCTAGATTCATTAACTTAACATATTTTTGTTATTGCCTTTGTACAATGTCGTTGAAAGTGAGACTATTGTAAAAAGAATGACTTCTGCACATTTACATTTGCCATTGCTATGCTAGGCAATGTCGGCCAAAGGCTTTGCAAGTCCGGCCTGGGTACCGAATTTGACTTTAATTTATTGTCTTTGTACACAGTATAATTACCTTAGCTTCAGGGAGTTTGTCAGTTATTGTCTTTGTACACAGTAGAATTACCTTGGCATCAGAAAGTTTGTCAGTTATTGTCTTTGTACACAGTATAATTACCTTGGCATCAGGGAGTTTGTCAGTTATTGTCTTTGTACACAGTATAATTACCTTGGCATCAGAGAGTTTGTCAGTTATTGTCTTTGTACACAGTATAATTACCTTGGCATCAGAGAGTTTGTCAGTTATTGTCTTTGTAC